>VXBJ01006817.1:7483-25201 GCA_013400055.1 Nycticryphes semicollaris
ATGTTTTTCTACATGCCACTCCAACAGTTTAAAGTAAAGCTGTATCGGTGATCTTTACAAACAGGGTAATGGACTGGTCAGTAGATTCATGTTTGTGGAAGGTCATATTTTGGCATTGTTCCATATTGACTACAGAGACTACTGCACTGCTGGAAGCAGCTTGCATCAAGTCTCCAGTTACTTTCAAAGAAGCTGAGGTTTTGGTTTAATCTGATTACAAGGTCAACAAACACAAGATTTCACATTCTGAGAAATGCCTGGGAATTTCAGACACCGAGGCAGATTCAGTTAATGTAGCCTGAGAAGAGTTAAAGTTAGATAGAAGTAGAATTATCTTATTTTTTTCTCCATGTGACCAAAAAACCTCAAACAAACCCCAAAACTCTATTGCAACCTGTTTTGTAACAACACAGTTCTGTTGTTTTTGATTATATGACCAAGGGAGTACCAGAGAGATGGGGGCAGAAACTGGTTTTATCATCCTGTACTTTCTCTGTTAAAGAAAAACAAAAGCTGGGCAGACATGAGGTATGTCTTTGTTATTATAATATGTGTAACCTATTGAGTGTTAGATTATTAGACACTTCTTGAGTTTGAGACCTTCATTTTTCTCACAAATGTGTAGGAACCCATTTGTCTTAAATCTAACACTGCAGGTACATTGTCCAGAGCAGAAAAAATGTTCTGTGCTCTAGAAGGCCTCCAAAACAGCACGAAGAACTTTGTTCTTCTTACTGCCTGTGTTAGACACTGTTTACTTCATTTCAAAAACTGCCCTGTAATCTGTAAATAAGAAATGCAGCAAACATGCTAAAGTTGTTAATTAACAGGCTTTGTGTTATCTGTTAATATTACCAAGTATTTATCCTTCCTCATGACTGGAGTTGGCAAATCTTCTGATCTGCCCTGTTTCTATAAAGTATTAAATCATTAGAGTTATGTCAAGTTTCAGGAAGAGAAAAAACAAAAAAAAAAAAGACAGGCATGTGATGAAAATTATAGCTTATACCCATTTTAACTTAATGAGTCACTTGCCATCAATACATAAAGTGGCTCTGATATTTTGGGGGTGAGCGGGCTGTTATTAATCTTGCCCATTGCTTTTAATGCATGATAGAGCACTAATAGGTATGCAGTAAACACAAACAATTAAGTAAATTTGCTGGAAAATGCTTTGGAAGGTAACACCCTCCTCCACTTGACTATAACGGCCTTTCCACCATGATCAATTAAACACCGTATATAAAACAGGATACTTAGCCAGAAATATATTTTTAACCTTGCTCTCTGAATGAAACAATTCTGGAGTCACCATCCCTCTCTTTCACATCCAGGCATTATCAGATGTAAAGAGTGGAATTTGTTTAGTCTGAGTAAACTAGGACCTAAGAATGGGAGAACAAGACATATAACAAAGGGTATTTGAAAGGTGGAGCAAAAAAAGACAGAAATACTTTCAGGTGGTTCAAGGAAGTACAGTTAGAAATAATGAGACAAAATTATATCGGGAAAAAAAAAGTGAAAGCCCTGTTGCTTATGTAATTTAAACTAAGATTCCACAAAGCATTAGGGATTGATCAGTAGACCTAAAACCAATCCTGCATGTCTTGGGAAGAGGTTAAAAAGGTGAAATGGAGTACTTGTTACCTCTCTACTTTTCTTGTCCTTCCTCCTCTAATGTATCTTTTTTACTTTCCTTTCTATCATTTGTTCACTAATTATTCCTCTTGATATATGTATCATTCTTTTCTTTCAATTTTCAAAATTTCAGAACATATTGGAAAGCATCCTGTTGACCTCATTGGCTTTGAACAGTGTTCTTCAGCCTGCCTCTGGGTTAAAGAAACAAATTTGAGGGGGGATGTTTGAAGTAGGAAGTTTGAGCTAAATATCCCTGAAAGAAAGACATGCCAGACCATGGAACTTTTAATGGGACAATCACCATGGCTAGAAGAATATTACCAGGGTTCAGTTCAAGTAATAAAATAAAACAAAGAGTTTGGCTGAACACCAGAGAAACCTTTGTGACAGGGATATGTTCTGCCTTGTTCAAGAGCCATCCCAAGGGCAAAGATGGGATCTCTAACAGTTTAAAAATGGTTAGAACAATACACTGGTGAGTATTTATTGCCAGAAGGAAAGTTTAGTACTTCAGTACTTCCTGTCTGCCTGTCAGTCAATATAGAAATTACCACATTCAGAGCAAGCTTTTCCCCATCATGTGAATTAATGAATGAACAAGAAGGAAAGATTAACAAAGAGGAAGCAGATGAGGAGAGAAAGAAAGAGAGAACAAGAAAAAGAAGGAGAGGAAGGGAGATAAGAGATCAAAAAAGCAAGGGAAAGACAAAGACAAAGACAAAGAGAGACAGAAGATTGAAAGATATAGTCTTAAGGTTTTGACAGAATTTCTTTTGAAAAGTGAAAATTATTTGTGATCATGATCCTGACCACACACACATACACACACCCATCCCTCTCACCCCCAGCTTTTTCTTGTTAGAGAGGAGGAAGCATGGACTAACATCTCAGGACCATTAAGTGGAAGATGGTACTCCCTTCAAAAAAAGCACATAATAAAACAAGCTTTCTCTGAATGAGAACCACTGGATTGTCAGGGACGTTGAAGTGGTTGCCCTGAAAACAATATCACATTGTAGGCATCTCTGGTCACCTGGAAGAAGACAAATTGGTTGAGTAACTATGGCAAAGTCTGTAATAAGGCAGAGGCCCAACCATTCCATTCTTGCAAATCAGGCTGAGAAAGAGTGACCTATGGAAGGGGCTCTGCTTATTACAGAGGAAATGTTAGATTTCTGAATTCGTATTAACAACTGGGCTGTCTTGAATGAGGTTGAGGTAGTGCTGAGGAATGTATGGGGAAAATTCAGTCTATGGCAAAGAAGGCCTTAAGAATTCTGTGTAAAACTATCCTCCATACTACTGTCTTGTACCTGAAGTTACTCAGTGTCAGTTGTGTTAAGCTCAAAATGCAGTGAGACCCTGAAGTCTCCCTCTGCAGGAATGGAAGGTGAAGTTTTTGGAGCCCAGAAACTCATGAGAGCTTTATTAAGTATTGCTCCTAAACATAACCAGGGACCAACAGTTGAGAGACTGTTCAGTTTTATTTAACTCATATATTTAGTTATGGAGTAATATTTTTTTTTTTTTTTAATATAGGCATAATTGCCCTTGGAAAAATATATGTTTTCCTGAACTTCACTCATCTGAAATGTGTCTGTCTACTTTAAAACAGTTGTAGGATGGGCTGAATTGTTTTCCAGAGATGTCTGATTTTCCTTATTGTCTGTAGAGACAAAATAGTCAATTGACTCTTCATTGGGAAGCAAAAGCTGCATGGAATGAATCCCAGCCTTTTGAGATTCACCACTTGAAAATTCATTCTTAGATATTGCCACTTGAATAATATTAAAGTAAGTATTAAGGATGTCCTACATCTATTTCTTACAGTAACCTCTAATTCTATTGGTAAAATCATCTTTCCCATGAAGTGCAGATAGTTGAAACTCTCCTCTGAGCCTTTTATTTTTCTGAACATTAGACACTGTTCAATATTTATAGCTAAGTTTCCAGTTGCACTTGTAAACACCAGAAGGTGGGAAGATTTGAAGCCTAAATATAGGTTGCTAAGCCTGGTCAGATGTTATATTTCAGATGCCAATAAGGACATTTGCATATAAACTGTGCTATCAATATCTCATTTCAGTAAGCTAAAAAGCTTGCTTTAATTGTTGTTTTACTGTTTCTTACCCATTTTATAGAGTATATTTGCACTTTAAGATGTTAAACAGGACAAAATGGGAAACTCCCAAGTCCTGTAAGAAACAGAATGTTAAACATTAGAACATCTACTAACAATAATAGTAATAAAAATATGGTGATATGCTTCCACCCTTCTTCCCATTCCCACAGAAAATCTTCCTNATAATTGCCCTTGGAAAAATATATGTTTTCCTGAACTTCACTCATCTGAAATGTGTCTGTCTACTTTAAAACAGTTGTAGGATGGGCTGAATTGTTTTCCAGAGATGTCTGATTTTCCTTATTGTCTGTAGAGACAAAATAGTCAATTGACTCTTCATTGGGAAGCAAAAGCTGCATGGAATGAATCCCAGCCTTTTGAGATTCACCACTTGAAAATTCATTCTTAGATATTGCCACTTGAATAATATTAAAGTAAGTATTAAGGATGTCCTACATCTATTTCTTACAGTAACCTCTAATTCTATTGGTAAAATCATCTTTCCCATGAAGTGCAGATAGTTGAAACTCTCCTCTGAGCCTTTTATTTTTCTGAACATTAGACACTGTTCAATATTTATAGCTAAGTTTCCAGTTGCACTTGTAAACACCAGAAGGTGGGAAGATTTGAAGCCTAAATATAGGTTGCTAAGCCTGGTCAGATGTTATATTTCAGANTGTTATATTTCAGATGCCAATAAGGACATTTGCATATAAACTGTGCTATCAATATCTCATTTCAGTAAGCTAAAAAGCTTGCTTTAATTGTTGTTTTACTGTTTCTTACCCATTTTATAGAGTATATTTGCACTTTAAGATGTTAAACAGGACAAAATGGGAAACTCCCAAGTCCTGTAAGAAACAGAATGTTAAACATTAGAACATCTACTAACAATAATAGTAATAAAAATATGGTGATATGCTTCCACCCTTCTTCCCATTCCCACAGAAAATCTTCCTGAAATATTTGAGAAATTTGCCTTGCCTTGCCTTGCCTTATTAACATGTTACCTGGAAATGCTTTGAGAAAAGTAGCTCTGATAACTATTGTGAATATTCCACTTTCTAGATAAAAATTTTAGGCCAGCTGACGCTTTTCATTACACAAGATGGCATCCCAGTCTTGCAGTGTTATTTGTACTATGACAATTGCTTCTTGTAAAGCAATACTAGAGTTCTGAGTTTTGAACTATGACACAGACTGAGGAATGGGCTCCTGAAACATAATGAGGTAGGCTACGAGAAATGAACTATTTAATGAAAATGTGTCAAGCTTAATTTTGAATGTTTTAAGAGTCAAACTAATGTAAATAAAGAATCTTCAGGAAGTGGTTGCTTTGCTCAGTAGGGTGGGTGTGATGGGATGGGACATGGAGAAGCCATTATCTACCAGGTAAACGTGAGTGACTTCTTTTCATTAGTATTACGGTAGTACCTCTTGATGAAAGTGCTGACACTGGAAAAGGGAGAGGAGAAAGAACAGATTACCCTCATAATCTTTTCACTCATAAGAACTATCATCAAAAATATATCTATCATATTTCATCTTTTCCTTCATGTCTTTGGAATAAACAGAACTTCTGGAGTATTTGAAATCACAGTTTGCCTCCATGTTTTGTTGTTTCATCCCAATTCAAATGTTAGCAATCTACAGAGCACAGAGGTGATTTCAGACGTATGCAACTAATGAATGCTACAGTACCTGTTCAATGGTTTCCTTTGTATAATTTGAACAACCCCTGTGATGGCGGTCTTGTCATTTCCTCTAAGAGAATAGTCCTATGATCTTATTGTTTTTCTTCTAATATACCAACAGATCCATGTTTCTAAATCTAGTCTGATCCAGAATGTTTTAAAGTGGTAAGTAAAACTTCTTTAAATTTCAGTACATTTTGTATCATACTGCAAGAGTCGGGCTGATTTGTGCTACAGCTTCTATACATATTAAATAATAACAAATAATAATTTTGCTTTGAACTGTTCCTTTTGGCACCATATTTCACAAACAAAAAGGTTCTCTTCTTTCCTGAGACACACGTACTTCAGGTAACATTGAGAAATAATACTATATTTTAGAAGATTAAGAGATCTTTTTTTTTGTTCCTCTCCTTGATATCAAGTGTTTTTGTGATCCTTTCAGGCTGTCCAAAATCAAATTTGCCAGTCTTTGACTGCTTTGTTTGGAGGAGGGAAGGGACAAATCTAATACAGCTTACAGACTCTCTGAGCCCTCCAGCAAGTGCCAGCATTATCCAAGATAAACTCACACCAGAACAGACGCCTTAATTTACAACTAGGTTTTATATTCCACAAATAATTTATTAAGATACAGAACATTCATCCATCGGGATTTAGAAATAAGCTCGTATCCTGTACAGATTGCACATTTCAGCTTCAAATTGGAAACAAAGGACTCACCAAATATTATTAACACAGCTGCAGTGTTGTAATAGATGCTGAGGGTGGCTTCCAGCTGAGACAGGCTCAGCATGGTGCTTACTGGCATGACCACAAGAAGGGTCCCATTTGGCATAGCTTGAAGAGCCCTTTGGAAAGACAGGGAACTGCGTTGAATGTTTGTCTGTAACAATGTTCAGAAGCTTATAGATGCCTGCATATATGCCTGTGTTCTGGATAAATCTCCTATTGCATTGAAATTTACCTGTCCCATTGGCAGAATTGGACCAGGAAGTCATCAGAGAGAAGATTCTCCTAATTCAGTGGATTTGCTCCAGTGTTAACATGCCAATTTGTCAGATAAAATCTAATATGAAATATTAAATTACAACAATCAAAATCCATTATAACTCTAACTTATGTGCAGTGTTTCTACCACGGCATTTGTGCTGCTTTCTTCCCATGCAGGAATAGAGTTCATTTTAACATGATACAGGCTATGCTTATGGAGAATTGTTCCTTTTGGAAAAACTGTAGCAAGAATAGTTTACAAAATCTGCAGGTGAGATCATATACCCCAATTTTACCTGCATATTTCTAGCAGGCATTTCTGGATTGCTTACTGTTCAACTGGAGTCTAAGACTGTTGCTGGGATTCTTTTAGAGGTAAAATTCATAAATATCAATAAATCTGAGGAATTAAGCCAATGAATGGCAAAAAACCCCCAAAAACTTAAAACTAGTAGACTGAGCTTCAAATAATTGTTTCCTTCAGTAAGGCTTATAAAAATAAATAGCTCTGATGTGGACACAGACCTGTTTGTTTGCAAGATGGTCTGAGTAGCACAAAAAACTAGCACTATCAGTGCTATCTCCACTAGCTACTATGACAACATCAGAATTGCCCTCTCTTTCCTACCTTGTCTTCCTCTGTAAAGGAGTTTAAGAACTTAAAAGGTCTTCTCTGACTCAATGAACTCAACATAAGCTGAACAAGTAGCCCAAGAGTATACAGTGAAGACCGTGCTGGTGGTCTTGTCTCTTGGGATAACGTACCTAAAGGCTGGCTCTGTCNAAGTTCTATTTCTCATCTCATCAAGGTCATTGTATGGCAATCCTTCCTCAAAAGTCTGCATTCTTCACATAAATATTACAGAAACTAACATTTTGTATCTACCAAACATTTAATCCCAGCTCTTCACTGAGTTTATGCAGTACAAAGGTTTGCAAGCTTTTTTTCTTTGTGGACACTTAACTAATACAATCACTTTTGGTAAGCAGGGAGGACAATAGGATTCAAACTCTTACTTCTTTAGTAGGACATTCTGTACGCATAACTGAGTAAAGATCTCCAGCATTAAGTATTGCTTACATTGTTCCTTGTTGTTCCATACTTATTTGCTCATGATTCATTTAAGATTGTGTTCAAGTATAAAAAAAAAAGGCAAGGAAGAATTAAATTGTAAATTAAAGAAAAGCACACAGATGCTGCTTTCTCGTTCTTGTCTGAACTTTGAACCACCATGTTCTTCAAATGGAAACAAGTAAATAATGGCACAGAATAATAATTCCATACCAAGCTCCTGCATTTATTAACAATCAAATCCTGCTACAAAACCTGAGTGCTGTCATCCGAAAAGGAAAAAATAATTTTACATTCAGTCAGCTGCTAAACAAAAATCTTACCTTATGCCTGAATTGAAAGGGCTTTAGACATTCTATATCTTATTTTATCATATTTTGTGACTACCGAGAAAATAGTTTTCCACTGTTTTCCAGAAGAGAACAGTGCATTCCATATACACTGGAGAGGGGGAGTGGGCGGGAATTAACTCACACTTATTTGAAATTAACAATAAGGCACATGACCTGAATTCTAAAAATGTGTTTAAAAGAGGTTGTTTTTTGGGGTTTTTTTTGTTTGTTTGTTTGGGTTTTTTAACCTAAGATTACATTTGATGGACCAAACTATTTAGAGGCAATTGGAAAAAACAGTGACCCACTCTATCCAGTGTTTCATGAATATCAGAGATAGCGGGAACATACTCAAGCAGAGTTTGTAAGTAAGGATAATTGCAGACCAAATGTGGCTTTATATTACCTTGTACAAAACATAATTTTAAAAGGTTCTGGACTCTTTAGATATATATGTAGGAAAACCAGTTAAGAATGCTTTTTCTGGGGAGAAACAATTATTTACAAAATAATGGTGATTACAAATAGTTATGTAAATATGGCATTTTATACTTTTAAAAGATGAAAAATAGGTGATATTGGCATCAGATAATGAGACAATTTCTTTATCATATTACTGAATCGTACCAGTGATGAACAATGTAATGGTAAACATAATGTAGCAGAAACTCAGTTATATATTGAAGCTTTGCCTGTATATCAGAAAGAGGAAATCATCATTCCCTTCAGTAATAAAGATATACATTTTGTTGCAACTGCATGGATAGTGGTTGGGTAAACAATTTGTGTTATAATAATGGGTTGGTTTTTCTATTAGAGAAGGGACATAATTAGTATTTATACTTTGATGAAGCCTGGATCCACATTACCACTGCAGATTTTGCCACTGGATTTGTACAAACATTTGCACAAGATTTAGGAAGAAAGAATTTGATGTTTCACATCTTTAGCTGTTCAGCATCTATTACACATTCCACTTGTGTGTGATCAAGGAAGCATATGGGTCTCCTACCACTACTGCCTGTAGGTCTTGTACCCCACTTAGCTTAAATTGCAGCAGTTCATAACCTCACTTTTGAAAGTCCCTCTGCAGATCCCAAAGATCATAGTCCTCCATTTATGAGCTTTTCTGTAGACTGGATGATGTCCAGACCAAGTTCTTGGAAAGGAGAAATTGTCTTCTGAAACTATGAGTTCATATCTTACCATTAATCCAAAACTGAACACTTGTGAAGGCTTGCTCTATTTTGGATTTGTTGAGCTTGAGCTTCCTCGGCTGTTGATTCAGACCATCATATACATCTGTAATTCTGCTGTAGAGGATTCTTCCAAAAGTAATCTCTTCGTTATTAACAAACGTTTACCAAAAACATTTCTGGAAAACCATTTCTTTTTCTCTATAGGAACATCCAGTTCATTAGTTATTTCACTTAGTTGTCTTGTGCTAATAAATCAGCTGCTCAAATAAGAAGATCCTCTACTAAACTGTGGAGATCACAAAGAATCACAAAGCTGCAGGGGCTGGAAGGGAATTTCATATATCATCTAGGCCAGTTTCCTTGCCAAAGCAGAATCCCCTAGAGCAAGTTGGACAGGAACTCATCCAGGCAGGTTTTTAATATCTCCAGAAATGGAAACTCCACAGCTTCTCTGGGCAGCCTGTTCCAGTGCTCTGTCACCCTCCAAATAAGTTTTTCATCATGTTCAGATGGAATTTCCTGTGTTCCAGCTTGTGCTCACTGCCCCTTGTTCTGACACTAGGCATGACTGAGAAGAGTCTGACCCCATCCTCTTGTCACCCATCCTTTACAAACATTGGTGAGATCCCCTTTCAGTCTTCTCTTCTCCAGGCTAAACAGACCCAGGTCTCTCAGCCTTTCTTCATATGAGATGTGTTCCATTCTTTTGATCATCTTTGTAACCCTCTGCTGGACTCTCTCCAGTAATTTCCTGTCCTTCTTGAACTGAGAAGCCCAGAACTGGACACAGTACCCTAGAGGTGGCCTCACTAGGGCAGAATAAAGGGGGGGATGACCTCCCTTAGTCTGCTGGCCAAGCTCTTTCTAATGCACCCCAGGAAACCATTGGTTTCTTGGACTCATGGGCACCTTGCTGGCTCGTGGTCAACTTCTTGTCCACCAGGACTCCCAGGTCTCTCTCTGCAGAGCTGCTTTCCAGAAAGTTAGTCCCTAACCTGTATTGGTGCATGGGGTTATTACTCCTGAGATGTTGAAGTCTGCATTTGCCCTTGTTAGTTCCTCTCTGCCTAACTGTCTGGCCTGGAGAGATGAATATTAAAATGTGAGTGCCAAGGACTTCCAAACGTCTCAAAGTAAGGAAAGACAGTGAAGGGTATGGGGTTATAAGAGATTACAAGGATGCTAGGCTGCAAGTGCCTTTTGATGTTAAGAGATTTACTAGGTGCTCTGTCTCTCATGAATGTGAAATTATGCCCTCTGTTACAAGCACAGGCATGTCCTTACTAAGGAGATACATCAGTGAGTTGTAAATGATTAAATATGACCTAGAAATGTAAAGAGTTCAGAACAGAGAACAAAAACAGTTAACGGCATTTTAGGAAATCCAGATTAATTACCTCATGCTATGCTTGGAGGGGCAAACAGAGGCAGCTGTTTTGTTCTTCATAATGTCTAAGAAAGCAAACAACCAGGCCACACCTTGATGGTTTATTTCAGAAGCCTAATTTAGATTTGTCAGTATCTGAAATGTAGATGTGTGGCACCTACAGGAGCCACCAGAGAGCTTCTGAGGGTGCAATTTAGATGTACAGGTTCTTAGTATGATGAACAGAGGAGTGTTTGGTGCCTCTGTAGAGTGATTCATCGTGTATTAGAGAAATGTCTTCCTTTCATTATCTGGGCAGAAGCATAAACACTCCTGTTGGTTAACTGGGTTTTCCTAAGCTGGGCTGCCAAAAAATTGCTATATGTGGAGCACAGGCACTGGGACCAGGAAATAGATTACTAGTTCAGTTTCACAGCAATACTTTCAGGATTCAGATCAGACACAATTGTTCAGGAGAATGGAGAGTTTTTATGACTTACACTGCAATAGCGTTGTGTTTATGCTTTATGCTAAATATGAAATACCTCAGCTCCAGACAGAGGGCAGGAAGAGTTACAAATTATTAGCTCCTATTTTCCAGGAAAATATATTCACTATAGGGTTGGGAAGAAGCACCTCTCAATTTCCCAAAGAGCTGGATAGGACTTTGTATGTTTAAAGCACAACGCAGCATAATTACAATTTAGTGCTCATTAGTGCTGCAAACGTGGAATTAAACAGGAACGTTTATATTTGGCTTGTAACAGGAAGTGTGAGCCATTCCTTCCATAACTTTTTCTTTCACATACATGACATTCCCTTTCTAGAAGATTCAAAACCATGAGCAGATGTGTAAATAAGCAACACTTTTAAAAACAATTCTTCTGGTAAATAACGGAGAATATCTTTTGCCCTTGCTTAGACTGAAAGGACTAAGTTATAAGGGAACTTCTGTGCTATCAATCCAGTTTCAGTTAGCACCAGTTACCTCATTTTGTGTGCATGCTCATTATGTATCTACTGTTCCACAAGAAAATTAGGTATACCATCACAGATATTCAAAATTTCACTCTGAAGCTTCCTAGGGAAACTGTCTTTCAGAAAAAGAACACTTTCTGATGGTTTGTGGATCTGACTATATTTTTGTTTTGCAGAAAAGCAACACATTTTAATTCAACCTGTGAATATCCAGAGTTCAAAGCCAGATTGTTGATTAAGACACTCCCTGTTCTACTTACAGAATGAAAAACATGAAAGAAAAAAGTGGTAGTGGTTGTTGTAAGGGCTGTGTATGAGGGAAATATCCCAATGCAAAGAGTCTGGTTTTGCAAAGATTTTTTTTGTTTTGTTTTGTTTTGTTTTGTTTGCTCTGTGTATGTGTAGTCTTGCGTTTTTTTTTAAGGGAAACTGCTGTCGTCTTTGTGGAATGTGGTTAGCAGCTCTGTTTACTTCAAAAGTAATCACTTCTTGATTCAAACTGCTTCACCAGTAAATAGAATATCTTAGGACATTAATTATATGGGAGAGAAGTCTGTGTGAAGAAGCTGTTACAATTCATTACTGTACAAGAACTATCCAGAGAGGAGAGAAAATGTAAGGATAGAGATAATTGTTATTGCCTCAGCTTCTTATGGTATTGGGATAGATGGATTGGAAATGGGTTATCTTTCTCCCTTGTAATAAAGTGAGTACATACACACAGCACAAAGAGGGAAGTTAAAGTGAAGCTAAACACCATTACATCAGCGGAGCTGCAGTCTGCTGGGAACTCAGGAGACCAAGGCAATTGCAGGTGTGATACTGTTCTTGGGAATTAACCTGTTAGCAGCTGATTTTCTCCAAAATTAAGAAAATAAATCTCACCACTTAATAACTGGAGAATAAACTTGAAGGAACTATTCTAAATGTCAAATGACTATTAAGCATTTGTGCTACTTTTAAAAATGTATTATGCAATACTTTATCTCCTGTTCATTCACGTACCCAAGTGTAAGGAATAGGATATTACTTCCCCCTTTATATGTAGGTATGCATGATGAATTAGCATGTGCCTGCAACATCAATTTGTCAGAGTTCAACACTGTGAATAAACAGTATTTATCATCCTATGTAAAGTCTGAGAGCTAAAAGAAAACATTAAATAACTTCTTCCTCCTCCTCTTCCCTAATTCCAAGCAAAACTCACTTGAAAACTGCTAGAGGGGAAGTGACTTGCAGCTTAAAATTTTTCTTTTCAATTGCAAAATGGAAAATTCCACCTTATCTCTTCCTTTGGAAAAAAACCAAAAAAAAACCAAACCAAAACAGAACAAAACAAAAAAACCCAAACCAAACATATTAAGACAAAATCTTTCCATCCCAGGAAAGATGTTATTACCTAAAATACTGATACCTATATATTCTCTATACTCTGTATACCCTGTATACTCTGTAGCTATATATGCACATCCATGTTTGCTGTCTTTCTTTCACCTGTTTTG
The DNA here is from genome assembly GCA_013400055.1 of Nycticryphes semicollaris. Taxonomy (NCBI): domain Eukaryota; kingdom Metazoa; phylum Chordata; class Aves; order Charadriiformes; family Rostratulidae; genus Nycticryphes; species Nycticryphes semicollaris. The sequence continues at coordinate 20,383 of VXBJ01006817.1, forward strand.
GACTGCAGCACTCAAGTTTAAGGTTGCTTAAGCATTTGTAGGTGTCTCTTTAAATGATAAATGTACTTCCCCATTCAGTGTCTTGTACCTTATTCTAATTAATTTTCTAGATCAGGGTGAAGTATAGTCCAACTATCATCCCCTGTAAAGGGTTGTTTTTGTTCGTTTGTTTGCTTATTATGATAATAATGAAAAAGTGCCATTACATATTATACAATTCTCATTTGTAAAACCATTCATATTTAAAGAACAGTATTTCATTCCAAAGCTGATCAACAGTTTTCACTTGGGTCCTACCCTCCCATTTAGACCAATATTTAGAACATGTTTCTATACTGTAGTATTCCCTCTAGAAAACTTGCAAGTCTAAAAGTGTGCAATTTATTTCAGTTTAGGCCATAACAATGCCCTCAAGTGGATACATGTCTGTAATCTCTAGCTGTTCATCAGAGCACTGTGTTTTCAAACTGAGATCTGAATTCTCTGTGTTGTCTAGTATAATTTCAGTGTGGCATTCTTTAACCAAGTTTCAGGGAGAGGAGGAACACATCTGAAAATTTTGTCCTATGCCCATGAAGCATCCTGTGAACACTCTGTATCACCCTCTAAAGAAGTAAAACCAGAGACTGGCTGAAATAGTTCAGATGGGTTTGCAGACTTATGTGGGAGGAACAGAGCAGTAGACATTGATCCAACAGGTTTTGGGCATGATCAAAGCTGAAAAAAAGGCATTTCTCAGCCAAGAATGATGACAGTCATTGGTGTTTCAAACCAGAATGGTTATGACAGTGTGTCATAGCTATAGAACTTGAATAGAGCTTGAATTTGTGGTGGGTTCATGGACAATCTACTAGGTCTCAGGAGTGGTTCAGAAACAAAATAGCTCCCATTTAGTGAATCGTTCATGGCTAAAGCTTGTTTCTTGTTTATGTAGAAATTGACACAGATGGTTTGGCATTTTTCATTTCTCTCTGCCCTTTATGTATTTGCTGTTTCCCTCTTATTTTCATTAAAATACTACTCAGCTTTACCTGTTATTACCTGTTATTACCTGTTAACTTCGTATGTCTCTGGACTCTTTTTTAGATTTTCAGTTGATTCTACTGACATTGTCCACTTATTCTCTATTTCATAGTTGTATTTCTTCTTGGCAGTAAAATGGGTTGCCCAGAAATTTTCTCCCATTTTCATAGCTGGTTTTGACCTAAATTTTCACATACTTAACCACTTCTTTTTACCCCGTGACTTCTCCAAATTGCATAGTAGGAAACTTGTGGTATATTTGTTTCCCAGTGAACACCTATCTATCTTATTCTCATCTCTTTAAATATGGCTGAAGCAAATGTAAAATTTTTCAGTCTTTTCATAGAAGTTTAATGATTTGTCTAGGTAACCAGGATATGATCATCTTCTGACTGTTCTGAAAACGTTCCAGTGCATTGTAACCTCCTGCAGTGCTGAATGAACCAGGCACATCCCCATGATTCAGAGATTTCAAAGGAAAGTTAATGGTTGAAAGTAACACAGCAGGAGGGGCAAAGGAACTGTGAACCCTTCTATAAATACTGAGGCAAAGACACGGACAAACAATTGAAACGCTAACAGTGTTGGAAACAAAAATGTTCTTTAACAGATCTTGAGTCATCCATTATTTCTACATGTTTTGTATTATGGCCCCCTGCACCCTACATATCAACAGCAAGATGACCCCAACAGGGAGATAGAAGGCAGAGTTTAAGGGCCATTGAACACTGATTTTTCACACTATATCACAATTACAGAAAACCTGTGCTAAGTAACACAATGTTGCTCTGCTGTGAAAATTCACAGCATTTCTGTGCTAGCCACATTTATTGTTGTCATTCTCTTTTGGTGCTAATGGTTTAGTAGCCTTTTCAGTTTGTGCTACACATTTATGTACAGCAAGGGCCAGACTTACAGATCAAAGTTTCCTACCATCCACCAATGTACTATATTCTCCTTTGCATTCCACTAGACATGAGCCCAGAGCAACTTCACAGTCACAAACATTATTGAATGCCTGGAAACTTAATATCCAGAACCAAATATGAACTTCATGGTTGACTGACCATGCACTGAATTAAGCTTCTGTATCTAAATGTGATAGATGCTATTTTGGCCAAGACACTGAGGTCTGAACGAGGAACTTCCAGTTCCCAATAAAAAAGAAAAAAAAAATATGTTTTTTTTCCCCCTTATTGTGTCTTGTAACACAAGTCTTGTTGGCAGACACCTGCAAAATTAAATGCTTCTAAATTCAGGTTAATCTGTGTTTTATTTTGATTTCACAAGTATTTTAACTTGTGTATCATCTAAAAATCTTATCAGACTGTATAGCAGAAAATACTGTAGAATTTTTCACTTCAGAAAATGACTGTTGGGAGTTTTAACTATGGCTGGATGTGATAGTAGATTCCTCAGATCTCCCCACAGAGTGCCCAAGTGCTCCTGCAAATCTTTGAAGGTGTCTGCTATGAAAATTAGGATTTTTAAATTCTTAAATAGCACTATATACTGAAGGAAGAGCCTAGGAACTTCTGCATCAATGTTTCAAAAGAAAAAAGAGAAGCAAAGTTCATTCTTGAGATGTAAATGAACTTATAAGAACTGAAAACAGTATTATCATGATTTGGTTTAACCAATGAATTTGACTCATTGGTTTGTACAGCCAATACTTATCTGGTGGATGAATTATAGCATGTTCTTCATAGGGTGGAAGGAAACGAAATCTTGATGAAATGACATTAAGTAATTCTGAGTCCATTATTACTCAAAGTTATCCTAGTTTTATTGTTACAAATGTGCTTTATACTAGGGAGGTCTTCAAGCTCCTGAAACTCTTTGTGCTGTGTTTTCTGTGAAAAATTTTCCATATGTATTGACTACAATCAAATCACCTCTTAGCCTTCTCTTTGATAAGCTAGGTAGACAGATCTGTGTATAAGCCATGTTTAGAAGGCATAACTTATCCTTTTATCCCTTTTTCTGAAACTTTTCCAATTTTCTTTCCATCTGTATAGCAGGAATTATAATGCTTTCCCTATCCCATAAGATCAGGATTTATTATTTCCTCCTAATTGCTAATCTCTAGGATTATATTCAAACAGAAACATTAGATAACTATATTGTTATTGACAAGCATTTAAAAAAAAGTAAATTTCCCATTTGTTTGATTTAATTCAGTCAGCTAATTATTTTCCCTCTTAAATAAACCTGCAGTGGGTGAGAATGCAAAGTGGTGAAGATGGCATTGGTGGTGAAAAACTTTTGTCAATGCCCTCAGATGAGAATCAAATGTGCCCCAACAAGCATTACTATCTGGGCAGTTAAACTGATACATCTCCTCCCATTCCAGTCCCGTTTGTTGTGACACTTTGGGGACTCTTAACAACCAGCATGCAGGTGTAGGACATTACGCGAATAAAGTGAGGACAGTTGCGTGATGATCACAGCTGCAACAGTGACAGTCATTGACCCTAGTTGTTGAGAGTTACTTGCTTTGCATTAATCAGTAAAGCACTTCAGCTATTTATTTTTCTCCACTTTGCAATCCAAAGACATTAACACCAGCTTTGGAATGCTTGCCAGAATAGGCTGTTTCACTTGTCTTTTCCACCTTCTCTCTGGTATATTATTCTAAGTTAAATATATCTTTTGCTAGAAGCCACATGGAAAGGGCAATATCGTGGCTGTGCTGCAGAAGTGGGCTAGCAACCAGCTGCAATTTGAAAGCTGCCTTTGACATAGCTTTCTGCCAGCACAGCTCTGTCATGAAGTGTCAAAGATGCAGCTTTACTGGGAAAGAGGAAAAGGAAAGGAATTACACTTTTAGTAGTATAAAGTGTTTCAGCCTTGGGACTTCATTGTCTTACATTGCTACACAGATGAGCTTCACGAGTAGGTCTATATCTGAACACGGCCAGTCATTGTGCCAGGAAAACATCCTAGATGAGGCATAATTAAAAAGTCACAAAATGAAACAGAGGCTTTCATTTCCACTCCTGCAATGAAGCTGGCAGTGATTAATCCCTTGCTACGAAAGTTCGGTGTGACACAGAAGTCTCCAGTGCATTCATGTTACAGGTCTCTCTGGGTTGGCCCATAGGGCCCTGAAAACAAACCTTCATTTATTTCTGTTCTTAAGAGCTCCAGTTTAAATTCAGGTATCTAAACAACATTATGGTAAAATCCTCTAAACCAACAAAAAAACCAACCTCCCACCACCACCAAAAATCTCAATCTCAACCTGTCTAAAGTTTCTCTTTTACTAATACAACAATATTTAAGATACAAACTTACTTCTCAGAAGTTTCAAAATGAAGTTAAGCTTGCCTACTAATATATTATTTTTAAGAAAATGAGACAGCTAATAAATAGCAAAACTTGTATGTACACAGACTTACTTTCCCCATAGAATTCAAGTTATTCTGCATAGCCTGGGGAGTATTTTATCAGCAAGATGACTGAAAGGAAAAAAAAAAAAAAAAAACAAAAAAACAACAAACAACCCAACAACAAAACCAACCCAGAAATATGAAATGGTTTGAATGAGTTTATACAGCTAGTGACAGAGAATGTTTTTTCTGGGTTGCATAGTCCCATTGAGAACAGGTCATGATTTTTCTACAGCAAACATCTTCTTTGAGTGAAAACCACCAATATCTCAGGTCAATCTTTTGATTGTTTGATAGTTTGTTTTTAATTTGAGTCTAATGGTGATTTTGTGAAATTATCTTATATTCAGGCCAGAAACAAGAAAAAAAAAACCAAAAACAAAACAAAACCAAACCAAACCAAA
>VXBJ01006817.1:50610-62181 GCA_013400055.1 Nycticryphes semicollaris
AAGAAGAAGAAAAAGAGAAGAGTTATACTCCCGGCATTATTTTGAGACATGAGCAGGATTATCTCCATTTTACGGTTGGAATAGTAAAGAACTAAGAGATGAAATAACTTGGAAAATGTTGAAGAAGTTAGTGGTATCAGTTAAACAAGGAAACTGTATTTTTTGAGTTTCAGCTTAGTTTCTCTACAGCTGGGTCATTTTTCCTTTTATAGTTGATGGGTGATTATTAAAGCTGTTGAATATGTTTGGCTTTGAAACTTAATTCCCTTAAGCTTCTGGTGAGAACTGAGTTTTCATATCTCAGCAGATAACCTTGGTAATCCCTCCCTTCATATTCTTGGAAGTAACTTGAGACTTGTTTCAGTATCACTTGTAGCATAGTACCAGACAAATTACTCTTTCAGTTAGTGCTGTAGTCAGGCAATAGAGTTTTCTTTTGATACCATAAAAACCATAATGGTCACATTTATTCTTCCTCCTTTCTGAAATAAGAGGGGGAAAATGGCAGTAAATCTCATCCATCACTCAGTAGATGAGAAAATGTTAGAGTATAGTACTCTGCTGAATCATCTCCTTACTAGACTTTTGCTACTTAAAGGCATTAGTGCAAGATATCATAACTGAATTAGCATTAAGTTCCTACCTAGTTCCCACATGGTATTACAACACCATGCTAGTCCAACCATCATAAATCTAACTCTGACAAAAAAAAAACAACCCATTACTAGACCATGTCACTAAAGACATATGTCAACCCATTTTTTAAATACCTCCATGGATGGTACCTCAACCACTTCCCTGGGCAGCTCATTCCAAGGCTTAATAATCTCTTCAGTGTAAATCTTTTTCCTGATATCGATATGAACCTTCACTGGTGCAATTTGAGACCATTACTTTTGTCCTATCACCTGTGACTTCAGACAAGAGACTGACCCCACCTCTCTACAACCTCCTTTCAAGTAGTTGTAGAGAGCGATAAGGTCTCCCCTCAGCTTCCTCTTCTCCAGACTGAACAACCCCAGCTTCCTTAGCCTCTCCTTATAAAGCTTATAAAATAAACAGGTTAAACACATTTGTTCAAATGGTAACAAAACACCTCAGAGATATTTTGGCTGGTGACTTTTAGTGCTGTTCCTCATCAGAGCTGTGGCTTTGTGAATGGATTACAGTTTCCATGACATAAAAAATAAAATACCAATTTAACTGACAAAGTGAGGAGACTCAAAATGCTGTGTGATGTTTCAGTCCTATTCATGAGGAAAAGGGAAGACAACCCCCACTAAGCCTTCAGGATTGTTCCCGTAAAAAAAGGCTTCTACCACTTCCTGTAACTTTGAAATTCAGCTCACAACAAAGTTTGCTCCTCTTCCTGCTGAAGAGCTACTTCATCCTGACAGATGCCAACCACATGGGATGTTTCAATTAAATTTCAGGTATCGGTGTCAATGAATGACAAATGAGGGAATCCAACCCATGTTTAAATTCTTTTAATGGTACAGTCTCCTTCCACCTCCCATTTTCTTTAACTGATACAGTCTTTTCAGCTTTTACTCATTTTAATTGTGCATGATTTATTTCCTTGTTTCATCAGCTCCATCTATCATAGAAAAGTGAGAGCTATGAAAAGGAATCTGAAGTCTGCCAAATACTGACTTTTTTATTAATTTTTCTGTTTATATGATTAATTTCCTCCTAGAACACTGGACTGACAGCTACATGCTCTCTGACTCATGTTTAAAATAATGAAATGATGGCAGTATTTAAAACAATATATACACTTATTATAAACTTCCCCTCCTTCATAAAGGTTACATATTGAATGGTGAAATTGCTAGACCTATAGACCTTTTTTACTTGGCAAACCTTAATTATTCTGTTCTTTTACAAAGATACTGGTATTTAAGGCATATTATTTTAAAATAAAGCTTTCACTTTCACTTCACTTTTTTTTTTTTTTTTAAGCAAAGAAAAGAAGAAAAACATTTAACTTTGACATTTCATTTATAGGCATTTTAATTATCTGGATGGTTTCCTTTAAATGCTAGATGTAGGCAGTGGAAACTTATACTTATAGAAGGAGAAACTGCTTCCAGGAGTTCCTAATTTTCATGTGTTATGAATTTTAATACCTTATGTGGGTCAGGTTTTCACAGGTTTAGAAAAGGAATACATTGACCTTAAACTATTGTACAGTTGTAATAGTATTTTCAGTCTCTATTGGTTATTTGCGGGCAGGAGCTCTGGTTTGTTTATGCTTCTTTTTCCCTCTACCTCCATTCTGCAGTAGCGGAAAAGCCCCAAGGCTTCAGAGAACAGGCTATTCTTTTTCTTTTTCTTCTTCCCCACCTCCTAACTTTTAAAAAAGACAAATACAAGAAGCTATGAAATCTACTAGTCCATAGGGTCAGGAAGTTTTCACCCATTCCTGTCAGATTGGACTGCTGTCTTTGAGATAATGAATCCCTAAACTCCCCTCTTGCAGTATCTCCCATTAATGAAGTTGAATTTTATATAGCCTTCTTTTTCCCCTTCTCACATCATTCCCATCCTCCCCTTTCTCCCTTCTCTCCTTCCCCCCAAAAGATTATTTCTATTTCTTACATTGTTAGGGGTATAGACTACTACTGATCCTGCAGGGAGGATTTGGAAATAATTTTATTCACTCTGATTTTAGTGTTATTTTTATTTCTTTCTCACCCGTGCTTCCATTTTTTACCTTTCTGTTTGGTTGACAAACATAAACAGCAGGAGCAGGTTTAGGAAATGTAACTAGAACACTGCAACATCTGAAGTCACATCACCTCAAAACATGGAAGCGTAATTCTTCTGTAAGTTATAATGCCCTTCCTTGAGGCTCAGATATCAAATAAAACATGTTCTGAACTGAATGCTGGTTTTAGTTACATCAATGTCAATATCATACTTTTCTCTTGAAGAAGGATCTATAATCACTCTGGCAAACAGTTGTACCTAAAATTAATCATCAAGTACATAAATACAGGCAAGTAGGGTTTTTTGTCTTATCTGTCTACACTACTAAGTCAAAAGGGAATGGGATCCAATGCATTTTTTCTTGGAAAAGCTTGGTTTTGTAAAAAAAACACAATAAGACTTAGGGACTGGTGTGATGTTGCTCTCTCTGAAATTCTCCATGCAAATTTCCAACTCATCTGCTGCATGAACTCATAAATTATAATAAATTTCACTCTATCTGACTTTGTTAAAGATCCACAAGCACATGTTAACTTTCCAGACAAGTTGCCACTAGTTTACAACAGTTTTGGTGCTTGTTATCCTAGTTTAACAAATTAAGTTAGTACTTTTTTTTTTTTTTTTTTTAGATAGCTTGTGATTTTCCTTTCAATTTTAAGTTTCTGCAGCATACTCTGTTTCACTTTTGGTGCATGACCAATCCTTTTGACTGCAGTGACTATATTCACATTTTTAATGGTATAAGTAAGAGTTTAATATCTTTACAAATTAGAAACATGCATTCATGAACTGAGCAAACCTTGGTTCTTCACTAGCCAATTTACAGTTTTAAGGATTTCAGGAAAATGTGGTCTCTAGTTTGATGAAGAAAAACACAAACATTAAATTTTGAAACAGATCTGTTCTGCCATATTTTTTCCCAAGTACACTAAAGGTTGATGACTGCTTTTTTTGCTTGCTTTTTACTGTTCTCATTACATGAATTCTACACAAAAGAGATGCAAAAAAAAAAGGAAAAAAAAAAAAGGAAAAAAAAAAGAAAAAAAAAAAGAATATTGGGGGTCGGAGCAAGTGAGCAAGTTTTATAGTTAAGCCTCAGTAAGTTTCACAGAAATCAACTGCTTTATACCAACTCTGACTCAGATATGGTGCATGGAGCAAATAATAGGTGAGAGTTGAACAGAAAGATGAGCAGTGAAATAAATGAAGCTAAGTACTTAATGAGCAGACAGCTAATGAGTTTGTGAGTTAGCAATCTAATGAGCTAAGGGTCTCTGCTCCAAGCAGGTAATATGTGGTTTCCAGGTGTGGCTTATCTGTAGCTACCTATTCCTAACTTTCCTCTATTTTTCCCAAAATATACAACTTCAAAATAACTTTTTGTCACCCATGTGAAAACTAGTGTAAGAGTCTTTCCCATACCCATCCACCATAATTGAGAGCATGAGGAATTACTTGGGTAGAGGATAGTTTAACCAAAAAATAAAGTAAAATTTGTTTAGCCTTGACTGCATCTTATCCTGGATTTCTCATGACGTGGTAGCAGTAGAATAAGCAGCAACAGAACTTAAACAGCATCCTTATCCAAATTGCAATGAGCCCCCAGAAAATCAGTAGACACCACTCCATAAAGTATGTGGCATGTTGTGCAGAGTTTTAGAACAACCTTTTACATTCCTCATCCCCATACAACTTCATGCTGTGAAGCAGAAGATGATCCCACAGTTGAAAGAGTTCTAAAGAAAAATGTCCATCTGATTATTTTTTTGGCAGTGTTTAACATGTTTAAAATCAGGTCTGACCAAAACAAAACAAAACATAAATGAACAAATAGGTTCCTAAATTTTCTAAATTATTGTCTCTTTTCCAGTTTCATTTCATATACTTCTGAAATGTTCTTTATCCTCATAGTCATGAAATTGTCCTTTCAGGTAAGCTAGTATCCTTCATATTTTATTTTGTTTTGTTTTATTCTATTATTTATTTCTGCTTTGATAGAGGTTTTCAACATCAAAAAAATGTCATAAGATTGTGTGAAAAATAACACATGAACATATGTTTGTATCTGTGTTTCTCCAGTTGACCTGATATCCCCTCCCTTAATATTTCTGATCAGGTCTGGCAGAAATCTAGAAGACCTCTGAAGCTTTTGTGAAAAGTATGTACATAAAATAAACCCAACATATTAACAATAACCACTGTATAAGCTCATATTTTGCCACAAGGGTAACAAATGCCTTAGTACAGGGGAACAAAAAATGTGGAGTTCTCACAAGAAATCAAAAAATTAGCTGTGACATGCAGAGCTAAAAGGAAAAAATATACATTATTCATTTCCTCTGCTAATAGAGGAATTGATCTTGATAGTCCTGTAAAAATTGGGCCTCTGGTCATAGCTTGTCCTCACTGAAGTCCACAGAGAAAGTCTGTTACCTCAAAAGGCATCTCAAACCTTCTAAAGATAAATCTCTAAACTAGGTGAGATGATTAGTGCTCTGGAGCTATCCATTTTTGCCATTTGAAGGATGTCTAGGCTCCTGGAAAGAGCCAAAGTGATAATTTTAAAGTGAAGGCTTAACTTTCAAACAGTTGAAGTTGGATTAAATTCTAAAGAACAATAGGGTTTCAACTCAGGAATGTGTACAGCCTCCCTAACAGGGCAGGTGCCTCTGGGGTACAAGCATCTCTCTATGCTATTTAACATTCAACAAAGTGAACTGAACGTGAAAGCAGCTGTGAAGATGAGCAGAGCTCTAGAAAACATGACTTATGAGAACAGAGTGAAATAACTGGAGATATTTGTGTTCAAGGAGTGAGGTATGCGTGGGACAGTGCTGCATGCAGGATAATGAATTCACTTCTGAGTTCAGCGTGGAAACTGCAAGTCACGGCAGAATGGAGATAAGAAGAAAAACCTTTGAAGATTGAGAATTTAAGCGCTAAAGATGGTCTGGGGATGCTAAAAAAGTGACTGAGACATGAGGATCCTGAAGATGGAACAGATCCCACTTTGTGNCATATATGATATCCAGGATATGAGATATTCACTGAGATGTCCCTGTCCTTAATGAGAAATCACAAGGAAGATTACTGCAACCGCTTGCCTATACACTCTGACTTATCAGTTGGTCTGGGAGTTTAGGCTCCTGCGATATTGAATGAAGATTATAAGCCAGATGGGCCACAAATTCTGTCAAGCCTTCTTGGCAGCTGCTCTCATTACAAAAGCCAGCCAGCCTTTTCCAAAAATAAGAATGTGAAGCAAATTGGGCTTATAGACCCTTATAATGCAATTGCACGCAGAGATGGGGACCTGAGCGGGCAGGCAGAAATATTATTGATGGCTGCTGAAAACAGGGAATAAGATGTTATTAAGCCAAGTCAGAGATAGATATCGATAGCTAATATAAAGCCTTTATTGGTTTACAGGCTCCAGGAAAGAGGGTTCAGAGCTTTGACCCTTTGCTTTGCTTTTAATTTCACTGGAGATGCAGGGTTTATGAATAAAACATATCTTCACTCATGATTCTGGTATTAGTCACTACTTTCTGTGTCCCTCATTCTTTCAGAGCAAGCAACATGGACTAACTACATAAACTTTGAAAGCTGTGTTTTACAGAGATGGGGATGGATGAAAATTGACAAAGAGGGAATGGATTACAAAGAAAGAAAAAGAAATATAAGACAAAAACAAGAAAGTGAATGATAAACTAGAAACAAGAAAAATAGGGTTAAAAAGATAGTAATACAAAGGAAGTTCTGGGGGACCTAACAAGACGGAAGAATTCATGTTGCCTTCCTCCACCAAAAAGTCGTGATAGCAGAGTTGTTTTGCTCCTGCTTTCCATCTGGTACTATAGATGTACAGAATGTATAGAAAACAGAAGATTTCCTTCAAGAACTATGGGAGATTCCTAAAGCCATGTCATGCACACCTTTGACTCTACATCCTATTTACTTCAGCATGTCAGTAAACAAATATACAATTATGAATAATGGTGGTTAAAAGGCTTTTGATCCTTTCATAGATCCTTTCACTGTCCTGAAAAATACACAAAATGTGCCTAAAGTGAAGAATCTTCCAGAATTATAGCAAGGATTGGGAAACAAGATACGTGCAAATGAGCTAATAAAAAAAAAAAAAATAAAATAAAATAATAATTAAACAAAAGATAACCTTTTCAAATCATTAAAAGACCAGGTGAGTGGGTGTGCCTCAACCAGCCTTGGGCATGCAGCAGAGCACACTCCAAGACCCTGCACTCCACAATATATCTGCAAGATATTTCGTTGTAGCATACCATCAATGACAGTAGATTTGTTCATACAGGGTTTTGTTGTTTGCTTTGTTTTATTTTTTATTTGGAAACATACACATGATAAGGTCCTAGTTCCTGTTGATGCACTTTTAGACTGTGACTGGATTGATACCTTAGACTCAAAAATTCAAAATGGACCAAGGTCCCACAATTTAGATACAAATAGCGTAACTTCAGTTCCTGTGTCTCATCAAGTCTCATCCAAGACAGGTCTACTTATATGTATAAAAACAGAATTAAACTTATTTTCTCACAGTTTAGGCTGATCAGAACATCTATGAGGTTTCCATAGTGTCATACTAGCATAACAGTACATTTGAACTAGTAAATCCTCCTCTAAATATAATGAATGAAGAAGGCTACGACACTGAGATATTCTTCAGAATCAACAGAAGCCCTCCAAGAAAAGCAATGAATTGATGAGATCTGATTTGGATAAAATACTGATGGTGAACATAACTAAAGAGTTTATCAGAAGAGAAACAGAACTTCTGATTTTGTGGTCATAAAAATCTGTATGGAAAAAAATATTTAATATAAAAGGAGTAATTTGAACCAGTCTAAATACTCTCCAGCACAGAGTCATCTACCAGTTTCACAACTATGAAGATAATGATGTTTTTTTTGGGTGTGGGCAAATATTTCAACAAGCACCTAGGTCAAATCAAGAGACCACAGCATTGAGAGACTAGAGACTATGGAAATGTCCAACTGTTTGACAAATAGCACAGAGAATAACTACATGGTTTTATTAATGACCTTCATAGACATATTGCAGTGATTTAGTAATGGAAGAAATAAATTGGAACATTTAAAGGAGATAACACAAGTTAAGCAGGGTTTTGGCCTTGTTTTGTGTAGATGGTTGCAAAATAAGACATGCATAATTCCCTGAAGTGATGAATATTTTTTTGACTCCATGATCGTCCAACACTGTTGTCACAGTTATGTCCCAAGTTGTGGAGAAGTAAGGAAGAACCACTTCAGACATTAGGGTGTTCATTTGCAAAGCGCATAGGATAAAAGCAACTGTGTCATTCAGCCTCTGCTTCACAAATGAAAATAATAGCTGAAATGTATGCCAAATTGACTAAACTAATCAGCCACCCTTTTGATGGGGCTATTATGCAATCACTACACTTTCTTCCAGAACATTTATGAAATCACAGACGATGCCATCCAGTTTTTATAAGTATTAGTTCAGAAAATAGACTTTAATTCCACCATCCCTCTCCCTTCATTTCTAGTGTGTGATAATTAATAATGAGCCTCAATGTTGTTTGGCTTTTCACAGCTTTAAAGTCAGAACTGAGACTGCTCTTCCATCTTCCATTCACTCCATAAATTTTAAACAAAGAAGGCTCAGGTATAAAAATAATGGCCTGGGGTTCAGGTTCTGCTTCTTTGTTCTTTAGTCTTCTCATTTCTGTGAAATATGGATGATAAAACTTTACCTTTCTCTTTTGGGGGGCTTTCTATTGTATGCATCCTTCAGAACAAGCTATGTCCCTTTCTAAGTAGGGAAAGGAAGTAACTGTATCCAAACCGAATAACTGATCCTATGAGTTGCATCCATTTTTGCCCTACTGTGAAACAATAGGTGGTGAGACATCAGAACAAGTTTCCCAGAGAAGTTATGGATGCCCTATCCTTGGAATTGTCCAAGGTCAGGCAAGATGGGGTTTTGAAGAGCTTGGTATAGTGAAACACGTCCTCAGCCAAGTCAGGGGTTTTGGACTACTTAATCCTTTAGGGTCCCTTCCAAACAAAAGCATTTGACGATTTTATGGTTTTACAATAATAACAATGCAATGCACACAACAGTAATATTTAAAAGTAAGGAGCTACTGGTGAGTGTTAGACAGCTTCAGTTGAAACAGTGGAGAATTTACCAATTTTAAACTTAGATTGAATATAACACTCTCTGTCTTCTGATTGTTATGAAATAATTTTTCACAGCTGTTAAAAGACTACTTGTAAGTACTTCCATGAAAACTCCCCAGACTTTTGTGGATAGTATATAATAGAGACTTTCCACATGTTATCAATGACCTGTGACCATTCATCACATTTCTAAGTGCATTGTTACAAATGACCTACATGGAAAATTACTAGTGCGACCACTACAATATATACAGAGCAGATTATGCTTGGGAAAAGAAGATTGGTCATATGAGTTGTATGAGTGAATCATATCACTTCAAAATCTAACGCTAACTCTGAACATAAGGTCATCCAGATATGAAGTGTTACAGCACTATTGCAAAGTAGCCCAGTGGCACAACTGGTAAGACAAGAATTTAGCCTAAGAAAAAAATTAGCATCTGCCCTTCAGTATGAATAAGTAATAAAGGCAGCTGGCAAGATTTGGCCAATGGCATGACCTGGGTTGTGTTTCGTGCTCTCGTTCAATTATTTTAAATGAAATGCAAATGCATTAGGAAAAACTAAACAAAACAAAAAAATGGAAAAAAAGATTAAGAAATTAGTATCTTCCAGCCCCACAGAAACCCATCTGCTGCAAAGCTTCCCGGCATGTGGCACTGTGTGCCCTCAATGCTGACAGTTCTTCTTTTCCCAGCAGCAGCAGTGACTAAATATTTCACTGTCACAGCTGCTTTTTGGCTCAGCTGCTGCTTACTGGTTGTACTTCAATTTCTCTTTTCATTTTAGATTTCAGTGGCCCCTTTTCCCATTATACTGAGTAATATATGAGTCTGAATGATGTGTATAATGGGAAACTGATGTTATGTGTGTACTTTATTGACACAACTGACAAGAAAAGCCTTAGCCTACCTCTCTAAGTAGTGTAATTTATTGTTCACTATCCCCTACTCACCCACATACAATAGTAAATGAGAGAAAAAAACAAGAAGAATTGCAATATTACTCTTTCCCCAAACGCTTACAAACAAACATACAAACAAACAAAAAATCATTAAGACTGAAAAAAATGCTTCCTGCTTCTTATACTGCATTCTGGAGAGTAATGCCTAAAATTTCCCCCCCAGACAGGGAGGTGGATGAAGACCCACTTTTTTCCATTACTTGAAATTATTATCTGTTCAGGGATGTATGTGAGCAGTTTCACACAAGTTTTGTTTCTCTGCTCCACAAAAACTGCATTTATCCATAGAATATAGTTTTAAAATTGAATAAAATTCCGTAAAATCCAATAATTGAGTGAAATGTAGTGACAGAGACACTAACAGCATTTGCATATGATCATTAACATAGTTTTAATAAGTCAGTCAGGCTTTAATAATCAACAATATGTTTCACTCTGGTTCTTTATTTCTTACTAAGACACCTTTCTATATAAGATCATCAATGACAACTGGATTATAGCTTGTCCAAAGAATCTCTTCTATAGGCAAATTTATGTATGATGTAAAGAAAACTTAGTGAACAAATTCTGGACTCCCTGCATTATAGACTCCCAATAATGAGTAACTGTAATGGTTGAAGCAAACGATTTTACTTTTAAGTTGCAACAGGATAGAAACATGTATTGGGACCGTTACTGCAGGCCAGCTGGTGAGATAAGGTAAATTGTTTGTTCATTATTGTTTGTCCCCATGTAGCCTATATGAGATGAGAATTCTTACTTTAACAAACATAAGGCTGTGGATTTGTTTCTTGTGAGTTGAATTCTGCATCTCTTCCTTGCAACGGTTCATTAATCGCTTCCCAATTGCAGTGTCCAGGATGGCAGCAGTCATTATTGGCATGTGGTTACACTGCCTCTTCCATGAATTTGCATAGTGAAACAAGTTTTTGGTAGGGCTAAATCAGATCATCAATTGCTGTAGCAGGTAAGATACAAACTGCATTAATGCAGTGCCTTCCTACAAAAATAATCTCCAGAGCTCTGAGCTTCCAAATTAAGATCATCTCCAAGGTGTGATATGTATGTATGCGTATACAAAAGAAAATCAGAATATTTTTTGCATTTTTCCCTTCTAAAACATTTTTATTATTTTATATTTCCTTTGGGAATTTAAAAAAACTATTGCATTATGTGTCTTCTTCTTTGCTTCCCTTCTCACCTATGTTCTTTTCCATCTTTATATATGATTATTAGATTCATTGGGTTTACAACCACAAAAGACCTTATGGATAAGCAATCTGACCTGCATGAGTCACAGCATAGGCTTGTACTGTTTCCTGAAACCTGTCATTGAACTAAAACACACATTGATGAAAGACACTTAGTTTTGATAAAGATTTCAAGATTTCAGCAGCGAAGAATCCATTCATTATAAGGGGTGAGTGGAGACACTATGCAAAGATGTCTGGGGATTTGCATTTAAAATAGGAGTAAAATCTCTTTTTTACAGCTGAAAGATTGAATTTGCTCTCCCGCTTTGGCATAATAACATTCAAACTGAATTTTCTATGTACTTTGATTAGTAAAAGAGTCTATAGCTTCTGCATAGAAAACAGAAAGAATGTTTTCTTTGTAAAACTATTCTGCTTTCCTCAGGTTTCTTTGTTTTTGTTTTTTTTGTTTTGTTTTGTTTTGTTTTGTTTTTTTTGA
>VXBJ01006817.1:69648-80462 GCA_013400055.1 Nycticryphes semicollaris
AAAAAAAAAAAAAAAAAAAACCAAAACAAAACCAAAAAAAGGTCACAGCTATTTCAGTAAGTGGCTGAAAAATGAGAGAACACTTAAGGCTATCTAGTTATCCTAGCCACATTACTTTCAAAGGTGTGGCTATGAGTTGTCTTTTCTCAGACGATGTCAGGGAACAGTTCAGCCCCGTGTTCTGAGGTTTAGTAACACCTCTCTGTTTCTGTTCTCTTTTGCATTCAGCAAAAACAAAACTGGTTCAAATCTTTAAGCTAGGGCTCGCTCAGGTGAGAAGTACAGTGGGTTATACAATGTAGTAAACACTGCTGCTGTTGAGCTTTGCAAATAGCAATCAGATGTTCCTACCCCATATGGTCTGAAAGCACCTGCCCCAGAACAGATGGTTTCATCAGCATCTGATGTGCAATTTCACTTCTCTGACTGTCATAAAAAAAGTGACACAGTGTGGATTTCTCATGTAGAGACAGGCTTTGAAGCTGAAGGCCAGCCCAATGCAGAGGAGTCACGGCATATCAAAGATGCAGAGCTGAAAGCAAGTATTGTTTTATGAAAGTCAAGTCAAGTCAAGTCAAGCCAAGTTAGGGTTGCTCTCTGCCTGAAATATGCTGGAGATATGTCTTGAAAGAGAAGCTTGGCTGAATATTTGAAAAGTGGCCTTCAAGATCACAGAGTGGAGAAAAGTTTTGACCTTGTAAAGTAAGCTTCAAGTTTACATACACAAAGTTTTGCAACTTCATGTGGAATTTTCTATGCAGTTCCACATAGTAGAAGTGTGGGATTCCTACAACTGGGAGTTTGTGAGATGAGTGATGTTGGCAAAAAGCTGTTTTCCGTGAAGCAAAAGCACTGATAAAATCTTATGTCTCTATTAAAGCACTGACAAACTGCTGGCCAATAAGGCATTTCAGGACACACGCGGTTGAAGACTTCAGATTTTAAGACTCTCAGAATCAAAGAGAGTGACACTATGACAGCTGCAACTTTCCAGTTCAGGCTCACCTCATCTCATTTTAACACACAGAGGTATCTAAGCAGAAAGATTAAACTGTAGGTTCCTTCCAATTGAAATTCAATTCAATTCTATTCTATTCTATTCTATTCTATTCTATTCTATTCTATTCTATTCTAATTATTCTATTCTATTCTATTCTATTCTATTCTATTCTATTCTATTCTATTCTAATCCATTCCATTCCCCACCCCTGATCCATTCTCCTCTTCTCCTACAATTGCCAGAAAACTGAGAGAAAATACTGCTAGTGTCTGAAGGATTTTCAGATCCTGAGTGGACTGCATCTTTCCTTGGAGATAGCTATAGAAACTAGGGCCACTAGCCTCCCAGCTTCAGTGCTTGAGCTGTGTACCCAAAAAATGGGTGGAATTTATCCAGTCCTTCATAAAAGGTTATTATATAAGGGCCCATTCTATACTAAGTCTTGTACAGCGTGTTGATGTAATTCTTTAATTACTGGGCCAGTACTTCTTTATGTTATTTAAGCTTAACATCTATGCTATGTAAAGATGTAGCTGCTCTGTAGTTCGGTATGAGATGTATTCAAACCATCCACAGCTGGCATCTGCTGACCAAGACCACTTAAACTCATGAGACTGAAGACCCTGCAAAACTAAGGATGAACGATCAATAAATAATTAACAGTGATGCAGATCACATAGGACAGATCCCTATGTTTTGTCATAACAGAAACCAGCAGACATACACACTGGCATTCAATGGGCATGGGCCTTAACATAATACTAAATTTGTCACAATATACTGCTCCCAATAGTAAGATTTTGACTACCACTATAACATATTTTAACCAGTAGACAAGTTCAATGGTGTGACTAAAGAATAGTCTGTGTGTGATGGAGTTTTGAGACTAAAAATCTAAATGGTGCTAAAATGTTGAATTATATTGAAGTTCCCACATTTTTAGTTAAGTAAGTGCCATCACAAGTCTGTGTACCTTAAATGGTATCTAGATGACTAAAAGAGACAGGAGAAATGTGTCAAATGGTCTTCATGGGATTTACTTGTTCTTTTAACTCTGTGGCAGTTAAAAAGAAGCTAAGTTTTGTCATATGTACTTTCTTTTTGGAAGAAAACAAAATGTGACAACCTGTAGTATAAACCATTTTCACCCTTAATAATATAAATCTATTTTACATTGTGTGAATATTCATCATGAACTAAAATTCTGTTCTATTGTTCTATCTGTAATGGCAGAACCATTAAGGGAAAAAAAAAATAAAATAAAGTGAATGAGCTAGCAACTCAGGAGAACCTGATCAATAAAGAAACCATAAGTAATATTTTCTCTGCATGTTCTTCAGCCATAGTCTTAAACCCCGTACTGCTGTGGTTTTTAGTTGTTGATAAGAAAATTGACTCTAGCTGCTTTTCCATGTTATTTATACTCTACTAATAGTTCTCTGTCCAAACTGTAGGCAGTTCATCTTTGGGGCACATCAATTTCTTCACCCTAGAGGGTACCCAAGAGAAGTGATGACAGTACAGATATGGACTTTCTTCCCCTGCCTACAGAACTATGCTTGGTAAAATAAGTAAAATCAGGTTCTCAGAAGTGCTCCACTGTCCCCATTGCCTTCCTCTTCCTGCTGGTGTCTGTTCCACTCCAGCTCTTCATCGCTGCTCAAAGTGGCATTTGCCATGTTTCAGCTTTTTACAGAGAAGCTTAGTAGCAGACAAGGTCCCAGCTGCACGTTCACCACAAGCAGATTCCTAGACAAAGGTTATTTTGTTTTGATCCTTGCTTTGTTCAGATCTTTTTTACCTCACTGCTGAAGGCAAAGGTAACCTGTTAGTAAAAAGCATCAAAACCATTTGTCCCAGTTACTGCACTCTAGAAATACAAATGCTTTTTGGCCCATTAAGTTATAATATTCTTTTTTCTTTTTTTTTTTTTTTTATTTTCCCTGAAAGCCCAAGTTCATCTGACAGTAGAACCTATGATACAACCATACATGGGTTTTCATTATGGTCCCCATTAACCAAGCTGGAAATTACAACTGAGTGACTAGATCCATATAGCACAAGTATAAAATTTACAAGGGCCCATGGGAAGAAAAATGTTTGCCCAGGGGAAAAAAAATGAAAATAAAATCACTATGAGCAGACGTTGAAGACAGCTTCACATCTCTGTAACATTTTCAGTTTCGCTCAACACAACAATTTATAGCCCATTTATAGTGTTTCCCCAGGACCTCTTTCTCCAGATTTATAATTATATATGTGTGTATATATGTTCCCAATATTTGTGAATATTGTTCCCAGAAGTGATTACATCATAAAAATACAGTTTTGATGGAATTGGATGTTGGTACAGAAGTTGTTTCTCTACTTTTTAATGATGTGAAAATGTAAAATCAGATGATGTCCATAAATGCGCCAGTCTGTGTCTTTGTCCTGGTGAGGGAGAGCATCTGCTATTCATTTCAGTGGCCAGTCCGGTGACAGTCTCTCTGATTTGATTAGCACCAGTTCTTCAGTAAACAATGGCTGCATTTTGATGACTTAGGGGAAATTTTTCTGACACACTGACACTATTCCCTGAATGGTACGCAACACAAAATGAGCAACACAATCAGTCTGGGTCACAAAAGCTTCCTGTTTAGTCCCAAATTCTGTACATAAAAAGAGCAGTACCAGTGGTTTCAGAGAGGAAAAATATGCAATAGGTAGTTCTAAAAAGTTTAATAGGTAAATCCTGGCTTTTACTCAGAAGTAAGAGGTCTGTTTGGGACTGGTTGGACAATCCGATTTCTAGCAAGGACAGCAGAGAAAAAAAAATGTGTAAATTGGAGACAAAATGTATTTCTTGGTAAAGAATGCATTTTAGCAGGCCCCCATAAGGTATGGAAACACATTTATCTCCGTTTTACAGATAGAAGCTGAGGAACAAAGAGAGGAAGTGACTTAGTCAAGGTCACACAAGATTCATGTAGCAATGGTGAATTCAGCCCTTGGTACCAGATTCCTCTGAAGTAGGACTACCATTTGATGGACTTTCCCAGACATATTTCCAAGCAAGCAAACAAACAAACAACAAATGACAGAGTTCTGACAGAGTAATTATTTGGAACAAGCTATTGGGTACCTGGAGCACTGCCCAAAATCTCACTGTGGACTCCCTACTCAACTTTATGACATTTGCACAGTACAGATGCATCTTGAAGACACCTATCTTCAGAACTCAAATTCTACAAGATAGTGTGCACAGGTTCTCTAAGTCTAAAGATTTTTCCAGATGTGCCAATATTTCTTCCAATCCATTTATCAATTGTGCGTCATGAAATATCTTGTAAGCTTTTGGTATTCCTTGTACAGTTATTCTGCTGTCAGCTTCTGCATGTGCCTTATGGTGAACATATCACACTTACTTATTGCAGTACAATCCCACAGCATCCATACAGCAGGCTGGACCCCTGGAACTTACACAGTTTGCAGTTGATGCATAAGTTTCAAATTAAAATATGGGATCTATTCCCACTATCACATGGATATTTCCCTCCTTAATCCAAAATATTCCTAGAAAAACAATGGAAGACAAAAGGGGTACTGAAATCTAAATGATTCACAGTTAATGGAAACATTCTTTCTTTCTTTCAAGCATATTGTTATGATGAAGTCCCCAAACACAGACTGTGCAACCCCTTATTTACAGGTGTAATTCCCTCATGAGGGAACCTACATAATAGGTATTACAATAAGTTCTCATGATTTAGTCTCCCCAACTCTGAACATGAAATACTCTTTCTTAATCACCATCTCAGACCTGCTTATAATAACCTTTTGTTGTTCATAAATCTCAGTCATTCCATTTCTGATCCCTCATTTCTGAGGTTGGTCTCATCAATTAGTGTTGTGGAAATGATGCCTGTATGACCAGTAAGAATAAGATGGAAGTAGAAGCTATGAAGCACAATTACTGCTCTGTGAAAAATTCGTTAGATGTGACCTAAACTATACATTGATCTTAGTATAAATACAGAGACAACTTGATTAAAGCAAAAAGCTAATTCATATTTTGAAGGGGAATAAATAAATAAATCAGCACAGCCATCTGTGCTGTGTATATCAGAGAGATCTGAGGAGATCCTTCTTCAAAGCTCTTCAGGATCATTCAGCTGCCAGATCTGTAACACTCAATTTGATGTGAACCAAGAGAGTCATAGATAAATTCATGGAAATCGGTAAAGAGAAGGGAAATTGTGCCAGCATGAAATAGTTCTGAGACAGGAGGTACACACTGTTAAATAAATTTCAGGGCCTATTTCCAGGGAGGAGTAATTCGCCCGCACAACCACCATACTTTGTGGGTAATGTCAGTTTTCTCTTTGTCTTTTCATCTGCAAGACATCTCCTCTTCTCCACTTGGTTTACAGTAAAATGTTGCATGCACAGAAATCCTGCAACATAGTAATTATTGTGCTGATTTCCATGCTAAGGTTTTCCTAAGGATAGTAAGGTCTGTATATCCCCACTAGAGACTGATTAGGTACTGCCTCAGAAATAAACAGCACAGAATAAGCACGAGAACAACAGCTCTTAGACCTCACTGTGAAATCTCTCACTGACAAAGGGTGCAGCCTCCTCTTGCTGTGTGAAACTATAGAACATATGCCTGCCTAAGGATGTCTCATGTATAGACTCATGCAATCCTGCAATAGGATCTATATATTCATGAACATGTAGCTACTTCTGGAGTGAATTTAATAAACTAACTTTGGAGGGGGACATGTATTTTTGTCTGTACGATATCACAAGATCTTAAGTAGTTAGGATGCAGGAAAGAACCTATTTTGTTTGGGCTTTAAAATGCAATGTACCATATCCTGTAACTAATGTCACAGGTCTTAACAGGTAGCAGTAAGAAATAAACACTTCTCAAAGGAGACAATCAAGCAAATTATAGGCTTCATTTATCACTATTCTATCAGTAATAGTACTGATTAAAAAACAAAACAAAACAAAACAAACCCTGAAACATCTGGTTATGTTCAGAAGATTTTCAGCTCAGGATTAATCTTGGCATTGCTCAATAACTGTGGTTAGGAAACCTTTGGTACAACAGTTTGGGTTACACATTTTTCTGTTCTACTTCCTTACTCATATGCTTACTTTTCAAAGTCAGACCTTTTCTTTGCCAAAACTACAGGTTTTCCTATGCAAGATATNTTCTCTTCAGAAAAAAAAATTTTGTACAGGAAAGAAAGTAGAAGGAATTTGGGTTGAAAATGTTGATACCAATAGGAAATAATTTATAAGTAGTAGCACAGGTAGTATGTTTTCAGGGGCATTTTTAAGAATTTGACTTTTGAATTTTTGTTGAGTACCTTGGATAGGAAAAAATCATGAATCTTTGAAAATATCTGTGGGAAGAAAAACTGTTTTTCTGTAAACCTTTTACAGTAATGAATGCATCATACAAAAGAATCCTTAACTAACAGGCAAGTAGATGATATAAGCTAAGCAAAATTTTCTTAATTTTTATTATTACAATTAAGAGATTGTGATCATTTTAAGTTGCACATGTGACATACAAAAATTCTTTGTAATTTTTAGAGCACCTGACCCACTGAAGGGAATCGTGGCTCAGTGGAAACCTAAGCTGCATACTTACGATCTGGGTGTACTAAACGTACTAAAGGACATTCTGCTATGTGGACTGTATTAATGCTTTGCCATTTAACTCAAACCCACAATTCATTTCCTCTTATAATGTGTATGAATATTTCTTAATTGCATCACCTTTTTTTAAACATTCCCCAGCAATGACAATAGAAAGGTCTGCTAGTCATCCAAACTTTCTGCAGTATTGCTCTGGACTATCTGAAGATCATTAATGTGCTAATCACAAAAGGAAGGAGAGAAACCTGCAGAACTTTATGAGCAGTTAATGCAAAGTGAGAACCCAGGCTGTCATTTTTAAATAGGAACAAAAAATGCCTAATATGCATAACTTCTAAAATCATACAGGGAGAATAGCACGACTGACCAGATTGGCTACTAGCCAGTAGCACAAAAGTATCACTCTTGGCAGCTGGATTCACTCATGCTGCATATGTGACACATCTTACTGATGGATTGTAGAAAAGTACTGTTACGATGTCAGAGGTGACTTGTTTCATCTTCACTAAGGTCAAGGTTGGTTCAAGCTCCATATGGCTCAGGACCTGGACCAAAGCCCAGTGAAGTTAATATGACTATTTCCATTGACTTTGATAGGTTTTGAATCAGACAGTGTAGATAGGAATAGTTGCTGGAATTCAATCAGGGAAGAAAATGGGAATAGAAAAAGGAAGTAATGTGTGAAAATCTGAAGAACTCTTGTAGGTTCCAATTGCAGTCCAGTTTCCCTCTTTGTCAAATGAAATTCCTTAAGTTTGGATCAGCAGCAAATGGTTAAAACATTCTGTAAACTCAGATTATTATAAATATGAGAATTTTTAGCTTTTCTATTGATTTCACAAAAGAAAATGATTGTCATATTGTGAGAAATAAAACCAAATGGTGACAACACATGACAAGATATCCTTCACCAACCCCAGAAATGTGCACATGTTCCCAGGCTCACTTAAGGCTGAACTCCCTTTAATTGTTCATTTCAAAGCAGTAGGGAAGAAAAAGCTACTTCACAGCAGGTATTTAGAGAAGAGTGAGGGGCTGAATGTGGACTTCTCTATTGAAATTTCCTGGAGTTAAAGTGCCATTGCTTCACAGACAAAGATACCATACTCTGGCTAGCAATATATTCCATCTATAATGAGAAATGCCACATAAACAAGACACCTTTAAGCAGGTAAGTGAGCCAAGGAATCAAACAATTAGTTGTCTTCATTCTCTCACAGGGTATTTAAGTGGTTGGTAAATAGGGGATATAAAGAGGGGAAAGAAGTGTTCCAAGGCAGGGACTGGAAGCAAAGAAAATAGAATTTAAAGGCAGTAACTTTTGTGTTACGCCTTGTTATTGGTATCATCTGGAAATGTTTGCCAAAAGCAAACAAACAAACAGAAATCTATAACGTGTTTTTTAAGAACAAACAAATATGGAGGTAAAAGTCCCTCAAAACAGTAATACATGTCCAGAGAGGATATGACACTATTATGAGGAGAGGAGCACATCTCTGGAGTAGACTTGTTCTGTTATTTCACCAAAGTACATACATAGACATAAGTAACGAATAATACAGGATTATTCATATGGATGTGACCTGGAAAATCACATCAGATATCTAAAAGGTACATCACTTTAGGTATATGTAGGAAGAACTATTTATATGATTGCATTCTTCCTAGTCAGAATTAAGCAGCGAAATCACAAGTCACAGTGAATAAAACTGAAAGTTGCCTCCCTTCCCTTAATGCC
The DNA here is from genome assembly GCA_013400055.1 of Nycticryphes semicollaris. Classification (NCBI taxonomy): domain Eukaryota; kingdom Metazoa; phylum Chordata; class Aves; order Charadriiformes; family Rostratulidae; genus Nycticryphes; species Nycticryphes semicollaris. Next base: position 78,045 of record VXBJ01006817.1, read on the forward strand.
TTCTCATATCATGTGTTACAATAAATAAGACAGTCAGTCATGGAAATGCTTGTACAATATGCCCTTAAAAGTCTTCAGAGAGCGAAATTCCTACAATGTTTCCAGGCAAACCCAGCTCAAAATCTACCTGAGAATTTATCACTGGGTATTCCTATAAATATTCCTCTTTTTGCATTTTTCTGTCTCTTCGACAAGAACTACTGCCTAAACATTCATTCCCATGCCTGTGGTTGTACAGTTCGTTGATTGCCAAGCATGAAACTTTACATTGAAAAATTCTCTGTATTCATTCAGATTTTTAATGGAAATATGAAATTGTTCTTGATCTTGAATACATCTTGTTCATAGTATCATGAACAAAAGCCTTACTAAAACCAAAAACCTTAGCTCTATTATCCCAGAATAGTTTAGGCAGTGAAAAAATGGGAAATGTCTCTAAACTTTCTTCTGTTGGTTTGCATAAGAATGCACCCATCCAAAGCATTTAGATGCTCTGATAGAGGAAGAATATAGTAATTATATTTTCTTGGACCTCCAAGAAACTCAACAGGTCTTGTGATATACTCTTTCTATTTCACAAAACCAACCAACACTAAACTCAATCAAAGCCAGCAACAACAAAAAGGCAGCCTAAAAAATGAAGTCTCTTGAAGATGCCCCAAAGACAATAGGCTTTTCCTTAGAAGGTGTGGTAGCTCTTAAATTGTCTGTATTTGCTCAAAAGTATTTATAATTTAGCTTCTAAATGAGTGTTTTCACTTAGAACTATCTGAGAACGACCATCCATTTTCAGCTTTGTGCTTGCCATTAAGGTACAAAAAATTAAAATATTCAAACTATGACAAAATGTTTTAGAAAAAGTTAATATGTTTACTTCTAACTTCTGATGGGTGAGCTTTCCGAATTGGAAACACTCTCTGCAGCTGCAGTAACTGCCCTGCTTCCTTCCTGCTTGGAAGAACAGGGAAGTAATTTAATTCTCATCAACAGCAGAAGCAAGTAACAATTCTTCTCATTCGGTATGTAAAGCAGGTGGAGAGAATAAAAAAAATCTACCCAGATTAAATCCAACTGGTAACATGCTTGTGTGAAAATCTGAATTCAAGAAGCTCACAGGGGGCTACAGTGTGTAAAAAATTGCAAATAATACTGCAGAAATTAGAACATGGCCCTTTTTAGTTAAGGTACACTCTTCTATTGAAGGGATACTATTTAAGTATCAATGTATATCAGAAATATAATATCCAAAGGAAGTGTTAATGTAGTACTAAGTATTTTTATGTTATTAATGTGCTAGTCAAGTGGGAAAAGTAAACTGTGGTGCACCGAATGATCAAGGAAACTTTTCTGGAGAAGATTATGTACTGCTGACAGCCACAATGTGATAAGCATATCAAGATTTAGTGTCCATTTATTAGTTTCTCAACTCAAGAGAACCCTGTGGCTGCCAAACCTGAATCATTACCCTCATTTTTCATGATATAATCAGTATGAAAATGGTGACTACCTGGATATTTTCCTGGACATGAGGTGTTCAAAGTAAGTACAGCTAGATCACCATTATTGCATCATTGACTGATTATCATTCTGATTAATGTCTCTTCTTTATTTTCATTCCCTGTACTGAAACAATGCATATGTCACTAAGTAATTATGTCTAGTGCCTGCTTCTGAATTATGCCATTGACAAGCTTGTACCTTTGTCACTGCTACTCTAGCTTTACCCTGTTCCTTGAACCCTTTCCCTCAAAAACAAATAAATTAACACCTGATGATGTTTAACCAAGCTCAGGGTCAAAAATTGAGAACATTCCCCTTATTCTTTGTCACATGTAAATCTGTTAACACTAGTATTTTCCTTGACCTTTACATTCTTCTACCAATCAATCTGCCTGAGATGCATGCCTATTGGGTTGTATCTGGATGTATTTAAAAACTGCTCCTTTCAGTTTTAATGATGGGAGTGTTGGTGTAAAAGTTGTCCACATATTTTGGAGCTAACTAAACAGGTAATTCATAGGATGAATCTCTCTGCTTATGGATTTTCCACCATTTAGAGGTCTAAGGTCAGCTTTTCCCATAGCAGCATTCCATTTGCAACACCTGAATGAATAAATACATAAAATCATAGAATCATAGAATTGTTTAGACTGGAAGAGACCTTTAAGACTATCAAGTCCAACCATCAAATCACCACTAAACCCTATCCCTAAGGACCGTATCTACATGGTTTTTAAATACCTCTGGGGTACTCCACCACTTCCCCTGGCAGACTGTTCCAAAGCCTGATAATCCTTTCAGTGAATAAATTTTTCCTGATAACCAATATAAACCTCCCCTGGCACAACCTGAGGCTATTTTTTCTTGTCCTGTTCCTTGTTACTTGGAATCATAGAACGGTTAGAGTTGGGAGGGACC
>VXBJ01006817.1:118459-133761 GCA_013400055.1 Nycticryphes semicollaris
TTTTTTTTTTTTTTTTTTTTTTCTAAAAAGAACATAAGTTCTCTATAGCCACCTTTGGTTCTTCAACTCATCCATTCATGCTGTGTAGATACCTGGTTACTTAGTTCTTACTGAACTCTGCTGTGTGTTCAATCCCCTTCAAGATTAGCTTCAGTATATTTACATAAAACATCAAAAGTTGAGAAAGCCTCAACCATGAAACTTGGAATACCTTCTATAACAGAGGGATTCCCACTGAAATCTTTGCCAAGACAATTAAAAGGAAATACATACAAATCTTAGTGTCTAGCTATCTCTAGCCATGTCTGGCTGTCCATGACTAGCTAAATCCAGGACAATGCCCAGAGTACTGCTTCTGCGGTTTTTGCAAGCTGTTTTAATTGCTCTGAAATCAGACTATTCAGTTCCAAGAAGATGGTTAACTACTTTTTTTCTATCAATGTTCTGCCACACAAAGTGATTTAAAAAACAAACAAACAAGCAAAAACCATCACGACGACCAAAAAAAAAAAAACAAACCACCATATCTTTTCTCTTTTTCATAACTTTTCTCAGTGCTACAGTTTGGTATGGTACTGAGAAGCATTGAACAACAAGCTGTATGCTTAAAAGAAGCAAAATTCCCATTTTACCCATGTAGGAAGTAGAAAACATTAACATGTGGATTTGAATGTGCCCAGGCTGCTCCAGCAGCTTGGCAACCAGAAATATTATGCTGCCTAGAGAATCAGAGACCATGGAAAATAATTGTAAAGATAAGGACTTGGTGCAAAGAAGGGTTATGTGAAAGCAAGAGTGAAGAAATCTACATTAGGAGACCAGCTGCGCATTAGGTGTATAATACAATACAGAATGACATAAATTACCATAGCAAACAAATGGACACTTAAGAAGCTGCACATAGGGGAATATGCATAAAAAGAAAGACTGGAATTCCAGACACTGTTTGCTTTGTCGCTTCTTGTTTGTGGAGGGGTTTATTTGTTTGGGATTTTTTTCAGCAAACAACCAGAAAATAAAATAAAACAATCCCTCCACACATACATTACAGTTTTTGGTTTGTTTTATGTTAAAAAAAAAATAAAAAAAATCCATGTGTCAGGTACTTTTTTCCCCCGAATTTATATGCTCTACCTTAGATTTTTCTATTATGTGGAAGATTTTTTTTTTCTTTTTCTCATTGTTGAAAGGACTGTGGTATTGTTGAAGTCAATGTGTGTTAGTGCAAACAGCTCTATAGCTGACGTTTTGCAGGAAAATATCCCAATACTTTAAGCTGGAGACATTCCGCAGCCTGGAGGGACTGTTAATTTATATCAGATTCTAAAACACAAAATGCAGAAGGTTATAACAAATGTTTCAATCCCAGATTAAGAGAATGATATACGAATTGGTAGGATCAGAAACTAGCAGGTATTTTGTGAGCATACATAAGAATAAGTATCTTTGATATTGATAGAAATTTGAGTTATGCATAAATATATCTGTGTATATTTTTTTTCAGAGTAGGAATATCTTTGTATATTTGTTTAATTAATAATTAGCTTTAATCTTCTTTTAAATATGTACAATGATGTCTGCACCTTAAGTAATCTTTCTTTACACCCAGTGAACAGAATTATGTGCTTCACAGTATAGTCTGGACCCCTGCTTTAAAATGAGAGGAATCATGCCTTGAACGTGATTACTTCTCTCCATTTACTAGAGAGAGAGTATGCAGTGACTAGCTCAGATGAAAACATCTGCTCTGTATATATCTTTTTAAAGTCCAATGAATCACACCTGAAACTTTTAATTCACAGGACTCTAGTTCCTATGAATTCTTTGTATTAAAAAATACAAACCACTGACTTACTTCCAGTTTAACCGCATATCTTGTGCAAGGCAGATTGATATCCTCTTTATTCGTGTCCTCCCTTTCTTAAGAAAAGAATAAAAAAGGGTGAATGAGATCTGTTAGCAATCAATAGGCAGGATATCCTACTTTCAGTGCAGCATGTTAGGGCACCCTGTGCTAGCCCAGATTAATATGCCTTGTGAATTAACAACATTATAAACTGTGAAACACTACTCTTTGTTTCAAAGTTAGGTTAGGACTTCTGTGAATATGTGTTTGAGTGGGATTCTGGAAAAGCAGTAGTAAAATAGGTGGTGATAAAATCTATTTGTACATCTTTACAAATTGTGGTGTTTCCTTTCATCATACTCAAATTAACTAATGGAGAAAACAGTATGATGTGTTGGCTGAGTTTTATTTTGAAGAGGGAAAATTATTTGAAAGCTAGTAAAAGAAACCATACTGTATATCTAACATAACACAACTGAAAAACAAAACCAAACCATACCTGATGGTACACCAAAAGTAATTTTCATAGCTCAAGCTTAATGGTCTTATTGGTTTGGTGTTTTGTTCTCTGTTTTCTGGTGGTTTTTTTTTTTTTTTTTTTTTTTATACTCCTGTAAAAAATAGGAAATTTTTCCATAGCTGGAAAACAAGCAAAACCTTGTTCACATATGCAGTCTCAAATATGAGTTTCATGAAGCAAACAGGCTGAAACTTCTCAAATCTGACTTGTTCTCTCTCTAGCAGTTTAACTGATAGTTTATTCTAGCTCCTTAAATAAATAAATAAGTAAGTTTTATTAAGTACCTGCTTGAAATGTTTAATATAAATGCAAATAGACTGATATTGAGAATCCCTTGACTAAATACTACAGAATAGTAAAAATAAGACATAAAATAATTTTTTAAGCAACAGCTTTTAACTCCAGTAATACTATCTTAACTAAAAGACGTGAAACAAATTCAAATTGTAATTCAAATAATCTTCATAGCCCAACTCACACAGAAAAGAAAAACCTACCAAACACCCAACAACCAAAAAAACCCCACGTGGAATAAATTTCCTTTAAGCTCCCTGGAGCCAAAAAGAAAATTAACTACTGTGGATAAACAGAGGGTTGGCTGTTTCTCAAGCAGCACAAAATAGTAGACAATAGTGTAAGCTGACCACGCAAAATAGGAAAAGTAGCATTCCTTAGTGGGTTTTATTCATATTTAAATGTTACAAGGTCACAGCTAAGATCTATGGTTTTAAGATAAACGATTTCAATTTTACAGAAAAAGTTTCTGCTAAAAAATTAAAAAGGTAGGAGATAATGTTATCAAGAAAGATTCTAAAGTCTTTGTTGGACCAAAAAGACAAAGTCTCTAAATCTCTAATGTATCATAGTAGTGAGGATTTATGACTTTGGTGAACAGATCTGTAGTCTGTCAGAAGGAACGGAACAAATGGAATCAAAGCCAAGTTTGTGCAAGAAAGAGGGTGTGAGTGGAAGACAGTATTAAAGCAGCTGGTAATGGAAATCTAGGAGAGATATGGACAGTATTACAGACGCAATGATTAAGTCCCTTTACAAACAAGCAGTTTATTCTCTTTCTCTTTCTTTCAAACTGAAATGCTGGGCAAGAGAGACACAGGTATTAGAGTTCTATCTTTCTTTCTGAGACAAAAGAAGCTGAAGGCTTCAGACAGCATCTCAAAACCAACAGTCCTGAGACGGTTTGGTAATAGGGCCATTTGGAATGCTCTTTGGGGAAGCTGTCCCCACAGTGAGAATGGCAATTGAGTAGTTCCAGCTTCCAGTATATGCAAAGATCAAGAACTACTTACTTTCACCTCTGTCAAAGTTATTCATCACTTCTTTACTCAAATGCTGGCTTTAACCAACCAACTGTCCATCAACATGTGTCTATCCATATGTCTTTCTGCCTAACTGTTCTGGGACATACATATTTGAGATGAAGTAGTAGACAGACATCTGTACGAGAGCAGGGCTCAGGAGCTAGACCACTTTCAGACGTTTATGCAGATGTTCCTTGGTTCTTCAATCCCTACAAATATGTGAATGTCTCTGACTATCTAATAGACCTTTATAGTCTTTGAATAATCATTTGCCTAGAATTTTGATGACATTTTAGACAGTTAGAAATTCAGAATACAATGCACGCCCTAAAGATGACTCATTATATTTTCAAGATGCAGCTGAAGCCCTAATAATTTTTTCCCTGTAACTTTCAAAATTTTGATCACTAAGGAAATATGAACATAGATTACTTGTTTTTGAGAGTGATCATGGTTACCGTGGCCTACAGATCTATTATTTGGGAAAGCTATTTACTTGTGAGATGGGAAAATATAAATTAATCCCATCTATACCTTTGGAAACTGCTGTCCAGTTTACCTATTGCAATGGCTTCCGTTGGAATAGGGTCAATTTTCTTCACAGTATCTTCAATGGAGATATGTTTTGCATTTGTGATGACAACACTGTTTATAACACAGGGATGTTTTAGTAATTGCTGAATGGTATTTACACAGCATCAAGGCCTTTTCTGCATACCAGGGCTGGGGATGAGCAAGAAGCTGTAAAAGTCACAACTAGGACAGCTGACCGAAGAGATATTTGACACCCTACAATGTCATGCCCTGCAATAAAAGATGGGGAAAGAAGGAGGAAACTGAAGAAATTCAGAATTCAGGGTTTTGTCTTCCCAAGCAAGCAATAGGCATGATGAAGACCTGCTTTCCTGGAGATGCTTTAACACCTGCCCACCAATGGCAAGTAGTGAATGATTTCCCTAGTTTGCTTTGCTTATGCACATGACTTTTACTTTTAAAATGTCCTTATTGCAACCCACTTTTTTCACACTTTTACCTTCCAATTCCTTTCCTCATCCCATGGAGGGTGAGTGAGTAAGCAGCTGTGTGATGTTGTCTAGCAGAGTTAAACTACAGCACCTATTTAAAACCTGGGAAAGAAAGAATAACAAATCTAGAGGCTCTAGGTTTCTTACCTCAAAGTTTGTCACAAATCACTTCCACAAACTTTTCTTAAGTACTAGATGGTCTATCTGGAGTCAAACAAATTTCTTGGGTGGACAAAACAGATGAGGAAAAGTTCATATTGATTAAATGATTTTGTTGAACATGAGTCTTCCTAATACTGTCCCCAAGGACAGTGTGATAAATGTTCTAACTTTTCATTTTTAGCCTGTCAACCTGTAAATACTTGGTTAGCTGGTTACAATTTAAAAATAAATTCTTCTGGTGTGGAGCTCACACATCCAACACAGGGGACCCAACAGAGTGAGTATGGCTGAAACCTGTCTAAACAATGCCTGTACCAGCACTACCCAAGGCTGAGCACCAGATGCCTCTGTCAGCTTTAAAAAACCCCACATCATATCACTTTTACCCTTACTGCCCTATGGAATAGCTACTTACTGTACTAAATTTGCTAAGCAAGGACTTTGCAATTCCAAGACAATATAAATGAATAAAAATCTGATGGATAAATGAATAATCCCTCATACATTAAACCAGTAAGTCAAAAAAGTGATTATAATGTATGCATTTAAATTATAATATACAAATGTACAAAAGGGAAGATAGACATCCATTGAGACCAGAGAATTGATTACACGGTTAACAAGTAGAATATTTATAGGTCATTATTCATATAATACTAATAGTTCTTTTGTGCTGTTTTCTTCATTTCTATTGTATAACACAATGAAGTCAGTGACTTCATTTCCCTTCACTAACCACCCTTCTACCTCAAATTTACCCTTGTATCCACCATTCTCCTTTCTCCTGAATAACCTTGCCTAGTATAGTTTGAATTTTAAAAGTAAGTGTTAAGCTTGGAAACCGCTACATATAAGCATGAAAGTTCACAGTGCATTAACAGCAATAATAGTACTTTGCATTTAATTCCCTTCCTGTAAGGGGATTAAAACACTTCTAATTATTAATCAGTATTAAACAGTTTATAATTACCACTACAAGAAGGTAATTAATAATATACCCATTTTGCAGATAACCTAAAACCAAAAAATAACTATGTAACTTTGCTGAAATGGCACAAAAAATGGATCCAAGAAAGCAAAAGAAGAAGAAAGGCTAAGTTCCCTGTCTCTTGTTCTTGTTTTAACTCATGTAGTAACACAGTCTTCTTGGGAGGAGATATTCCACCTACAAGCTGCCAGGCACTAGAAAATATGCAACTGTTACAAAAATAATGTCAGTTTAAGTATGAAAAGATGACCTTATATAGTAGATAGTTAACAAAAACAAACAAAAAAAAAACCACCCACCCCCCATGTCATACCCTTTCCTAGGCACTTCTGCTTACAGTGGCTGTAATGTGTATTGAAAAAAGGAATGTAAAAATTAAGATTTTAAGCTAAGGAAATCAGCATTTTTCAAGGCAATCAGTCCAAGAAATCAGTTTGTTTGTTTGTTTGTTTTACATATTTTAATTAATGTGACATAATATATATCTTAATGATGCATAGATCTTCACCTAACTAAATTTCTTGGCTGCAGCTTCTTTCTGCTAAATATAATTTTAGAAGTATTGACTCTAACATGTTTTGTATACATATAGGTGCTATATTCATAACTTCTGTTGACGCATATTCATCTCAGGACTATTTAGTTCATGCTCATGTCAGGGAAAACTCATACATTTCAGGACCCAACAAAATACGTGGCATTTATTTTGAACTATACTTATTCTTTTCCTTTCCAGTAACTTATAGTTTGCTTTTTTAATTCATAGAATCATAGATTTAGGTTGGAAGGGCACTTTTAGAACATTGAGTCTAACCATCAGCCTACAATTGCCAAAACCACCATTATACTATACTATGTTCTTAAAACTGCACATCTACATGTCTTTAAAATACCTCCAGGGAGGATGACTCAACCACTTCCCTGGGCAGCCTGTTCTAATTATTGACAAACCTTTTTGTGAAGAATTTTTTCCTAATATCTAATTGAAACCTCCCCTGGCACTACTTGAGGCGTTTTTCTCTTGNTTAAGATTAATTCTTATACAATTAAAAAATATGTGTAGAGGGAAAGGCTGTTGTGGAGGGGTTTGTTTGTATGTTTATTTGTTTGTTTTTTCTTTCTGCTTTCCCTGGTGATACAGGACAACACATAGACTCATTCAAGCAGAAAATTTAGGCTGCAAAAACATAAAAATAAGAACATGGTGTAGGGTTATATATGCTGTATTTACCTCTGTAACAGGAACTGAAATTTTTTCATCTAATGAAGTAGTCTTCCTTCAGAAAGTGATATTGATCATTATCTAGCCAAACAAAAATAGATGTCTTTGAAGAGCTCCAGTTTGCAATGGAGAGCAGTGAAATACCTATTCATTAATTAATTCCCTCGTTATTTTATCAAAAGTATGGTGTGGCAATAAGGGAAGCATGTTTTGCCATAAACTTTGTTCTGCTTATCAGCTGACCTGACACTAACAAAACCTAAATAGAGATCTGAGGACACTGTCAGACAATGATGAACAGTACGGAAGAGCACAGATCTTCTCTTGGAGGGGCCTGTGATGCTATCTCTTAAACAGACCAAAATAAACAAACATGAGAAGCAGGACAGCAAACTTGATGTGCAGATATCTATTTCTCCATAAGGAGACAACTTCAAATCTCAAAGATTTACAAAGCTACACTTCAGTCTTTATAACCCTTCTCTTGTCCTAAATAACTAGAAAAGTTCAATGTAGCTTTTAATTCAGCTGTTTTAGTGCCTGGGTTTTTTTAGGTAGTACTCTATCCCATTTATAGAAATGAAAGAAAAAACACTAAATATCTTGACCTTTCCACAATACTGGCTATATTTCTATAGGCAACAATGAATTTTAAAAGCTACTGTTTTAAATTCATAAAGAGTGCTGTGGTTTTGTGTTGTTGTTGTCACATCTAATTATATAAAAAAGCCCCGCTCTTGAGATCTGCATAGAAAAAGCAACACTAAAGTGCTTTTCAGTAGTTAGACTAACACTACATCAAAGTCTTCCTCACACCCTATCAGTACTTATTAACCATTTTTCAAAACAGCATGTCTGTTTATTAGTCTTATACATAGGACTGTGGAACTAAAGACAGCCTGATGTGATGATTTTGGGCATATGGCAGCTCTTCAGTGCTTTGTGACAATTCTAACACATACAATGTAAGTTATATCTTCTTATCTAAGACAGCAGAATTTGCAAATTCTACCAGCCATAAGATGCCTTATGTTTCCCTTCTTCTATTAACAAGAAAATATTAATACCTTTATCAAATGCGTAGGTATATTATGTAGCCCAGAGGTCATAACTTTGCTGAAGCCAGCAGAGCAGGTGTGATTTATATCAGGTGAATTATGGCCCCAATATTGACAGTAACAAATTTTCAGGAAAATTAATTTAAAACTTTATACTTGAGTTTACAGTGTCTTTTTCCATTTGGTGTCTCATAGATGGAGATCGAAGGACAACCTTCGCAGCTCCAGTCCAATATCTTCATAACACCATCATTTATTTTCATCCATGTTTGAGAGTACACCAAGAAATGAAACAGAAAATTAAAATTTACAGTAGGAGAAGAAAGAAAAATATCATTGCTAAAATAGATCTCTGTCTCCAGGAATTCTACAGTTCTGTCCAGTTTCACATTCAGTTATGTGATGGATAACTCGCTTTTCTAAGCCTCAGTTTCTTCCTGTGTAATGTGGTGAATGACACTACAGTCTTTGACATAGATGCTCTGAGCCTTAAGTCTGATTTTTTGCAAGGCTACTGGAGATTAGTTGAAAGAGTTGCCTAAATATCCGCATGGTCCCTGTGTTAAATAACTACTTCATCAGTGCATATGGTTTTCAGACTACACAAATAACTCTGTTTTTTATTTATTTGCTTTATTATTGAGGCCAAATACTCTTGTCAGTTAAAACAGTATCTACAAATCTAAATTTGCGGACAGACAGAACTCTACATATCCAGTAAAGAGCAAAAGAACATTTTACAGTAACCCTGGTGAGTAAGGTTAATGCTATATTCAAAAAGTTAAAGGAAGTAATATGAATTTTTTTTAGTGAAGTCTCTCACATCTCATTAGCAATATCTTACCTGATTAGCACATTAGCAATATTCCTTTGTGTTGCATTATCATTCATATCATATCAGAATATATTTGGGCTAATATAATGTTACAGTCGTATCATATTAGTGATTTTCATATCAGATTACTGAGAGGGGATACTAATAAGGCATTCTAGTTCAATTAGTAAGGTAACAGAATTCCCTTCTTTTCATGTCACTTACATCTTTGTTCCTAAATATAAGCTGATGATATGCATCAATGGAGTAATCCTTTTACCATCTCAAAAGAACATCGCCCTTCAGAAATAGTATCTGTAGAAAGAAAGAATTGGAAATTGAGGTCAGTGTTCCTATCCAACTAAACTCCATGATCTTTCCGTTTCAAGGGATGTTGAAGAGAAGAGAAAACACTCTCTTTACATACAGGCCTATTGCCCTAGCTAACAGACATTGCTTTTCACTGGGGAAAATATTGTGATAAGGAAACCAGCACTTTGCAGGATCAAACTTCGAGTAGTTTGTTACAACTACCTGATTTGTACATTTATTTATTTTAATTTTCCTTCCCACTTTAAAAATCTTGTTTAGAAAACTTTCTGCCAAGAATGCAACAAACCACATTCATCCAAACTTTGAGAATTTGAAAACATTTAGCCTTTATAAATGCTGATAGAGTCTCAGCATTAGTGTGCAATGCACAGTAATTTGGACTAAAACGTGCTCAGAAATGCATTTTGAAGATGAGGAATGCAGTTTGGTAAAAGGATTCAAGTGATTCAGGTTGGATTACTGACTTTGTTACTTTATTCAATTAATCTGCATGCACAACAGGCATTCATATATTGTAGGGGAAGAGGGACTTTGGGAACTATTTCTTCTCCATCTTTCCCTATTAATTGGCAGCTGCAATATATGGTCCTAGCTCTGTGATACAGTAACTGTTATGTGCATGTACTCTCCCCCTTCTTACCATGACAGTCACAATTACATGAGCTTCTGCTGTATCCCATTTATAAATCACAGATAGAGGTACTGACTTTCCTCCAGAGCAAGCACTGTGATTTCCAAAGTCTGAGGTTAGGATGATATATTGAAATAAAAGTATTCCCCAGGTGTTTGTTGAACTCCAGGAACATATCTGCTGCTTTTGCTAGCTGGAAGTCATGACCATGTGTTGCATTTCTCTTCCTTTGAAGGCTTTCTATCAAGGGCCAGGTCTGTGAGTATCATCTGTGATATATCTGGCAATCAATAAGAAAATACTATAAACCAAATTAATCTTTTATGTCTTGTATGAGATAGATAATGATTTACAGCATTTCCCTGTCTCAAAGCAATAATGAAATATATGAATGAAATGTTAGCTAACTTTATTTCAGTGTGAAAATTCTGCCTGTGCTGATTATTATCCTTATGAAGTGAATTACACAGAAAACATATACTAGTGAATTGAGTCGTACCTTCACTGAAGTCTTCCCAAATTAAAGTGATATTCATTAAGAGTCTCAGTCCTCTTCCTGTTGTAATATGTCAGCATTGTTGTTCTAGTGATAAGCTCTTCCCAAAGACATTGTAAGTCCATAAGTGGAAATTAGCTGAGTTGTATCTGCTGTGAGCTGGATTCTGTGCATAACACAGTCAGACGTATTGGATTTGATTATAAAAGGATAATGCATTCAGACTCTAGCTTTTATTAATACTGGGTATATTAAATATTAGTTAATATAGACTTGGAAATTTTAAATTAATGTAGATTACTCTGACTTTTATCAACCATGCCACTGTTATTACTATTGCTCCAATTATTTCTTCATCTAGCTTTATTATATCTGTGGTTCTTCAGACTGTTTGTGTATTACACAATGGACAACTGGCCAACTTCATGGAAAACTAATTTCTTCAAGATCCATCTTCTTTCAGCTGGCACCTCTAACCATAGTGCTGCAGTCATCTCTCTTTTTCTTCTTCACTTTTACCTTGCTAAATACCGGATTCTTTTTTGCATAGTACTCAACTCTTACAGAAAAAGTGTACCATAATTTAAAATGCCCAGTTATCCATTGATTAAGTTGTCTCCTTAGAGTGTATTACAGCTAAGGTTAAATTCTCTCAAGCTGAAGAATATTCAATAGATTAGGAAGAAATTATATACTGTGAGCATGGTGGGCAAGTTGCCCAGAGAAATTGTGGATTACCTTTCCCTGGAAATGTTCAAAACCAAGCAGGTTGGGGCTTTGAGGAACTTGTAGAGCGGGAAGTGTGTGGGTTGGAACTAGATAATATTTAAGGTCCCTTCCACCCCAAACAATTCTATAATTCTCTTCTATGATTCTATGAGTATTCAAATTTAGTTTTATTTATTTTATTTATTTATTTATTTATTTATTTTTATTGCTATTAAATGGGTGTTTAATTACTAGAGATACAAATCAGATGTCCCAGAAAAATTAGTTTCCTTTCCTCGTACTCATCTGATTAGCAGACTTCTGCCCACAAGAAATACACTGCAATAGGCTCCATTTTCTTCAGGATTTTTCTTCTGTGTTTTGTAAAGAACTATCTAATCTTAAAAGTTTTCTATTGGTGGAACTTGACTCTACAAGTGGGCACTTACATCTGATCTATACATCTAACTCCCGTTATAGGTAGTGTGGAATTCATTAATAGAATTAGATGAGGACAGAGAGGCACTCAGGTCAGGTCACAGGGCTCAGTTTAGTTGTGCGTACTTAGGTGTCCAAGGCCTGTCATCAGTGACATCATCAGTGACAAAAGACATCATTGTTGACCTGGAACATGACACCCACATGGCACCTAAGCCAAACTGGAGTAACTTCTGCAGAAAAAATGCATAACCCTGTCAAGCAGCCTTGACTAACTATAAAGGCACATAAGTTGAGCCTCTGCAGTTTTTCAGCTAAATATTCTTCTAGAGACTGCATTGACTAGACCGCCATTAACTGCAGTGGGTGCTCAGGCACCAATTTCTCCTACAGTATGATTTGCTTAACTAAGCGTCACTATCTGCCAGTAGGATGACATACAAGATATTTATATATCCATATCCCTTGAGTGAACATTATAAATGAAAAACTTATATCCTTTTTAAATAAGAAACTGTAGTAATGCCCATCAACGATTACAGTATAGCTGCAAAATACTGTAGAAGATCACGAAGGGCCTGTATCATCAGTTTTAATCTAAAAATAATGTTAAAGTGATATGACATTACTGAGCACTTGAGAACATGGAGATGAAGCCTGACTACTTGCATAGGCTGTTCAGAGAAGAATAGAACAATAAGATGCTAGTCCAATAAATAAACTCTGTGCTATACAATTTTAGTTTTTGAAGTTTTAATGTTAGCAAAAAGAGAACTTGTGGCTGTTTGTCATAAGAGATCACAAAATAGTCAGAGATTGCTTTCTATTTCAATGAATATTCATGGAAAATATCCATTATTTGCATATCCCTGGTAATTATATTCTTCTAAAGTTGAATTTTTCCCCAAAGGCTTACTGGAGGGTGGAGGATAATTTGCTTATAGTATAAAATGTTATAAACTTATGTTAGATAACTGCCCTAATTTTGGCTATCCATTGGTGGCTATAATTCCATGGAGAACTTGGTAATGAGTAAATTTGTTAATTCCTTCTACAAAACAGACATTTGCATTAAGCACAGAAGTCTGCATTCCTTCTGCACTGAAAATATTATATCAATGTCATTATTAGCTACTCAGAGATGTAATCACCCAAATAAGCTAAAAATAACATTTAGAATATGCATCAAAAAGCAAAAAGAAAATGTTAGTGTCTGTTTTGGGGATCAATTCTTTAAAACACAATAGAAAAAGAATAACTGGGAGAGGGGGGGAGGAGGAGGGAAACACACATTAAAAAAAAAAAAACCCAGAAAAAAAAACCCCAAACCACCAAATAAATGTTATTCTTTTGATTTTGAAATAAATAGCAATATGAAAAAAGATATGCACTTTAGTTTCCCCTGAGAAAACCCTTTGTTTTTTATTTTTAATTTCACTTATAACTGAAGCCCCTACTTAGTAGCAGATGTTGTTTTCAGTGTGAGGACAGAAAAAAAGAATTGCGAAAATTCATCCTCAATAAAATAAAATTATAATTTCATTACTCACTTGTTTGATGTAACCTCATTACAGCTTTTACTTAGATGTTCACAAGGCTGTTTGGAATATGAGCATAATGTAAAAATTCATTGGTTGTTTTCAGCATTTTTTGAATGAAAATAAAGCCTGAATACCTGCAATATGTACGTTGGATATACATGACATCAATATTTCTCACTTTTATATTAAATTAAAGTTATGAAAATACTTTGTAGAGGGAGGAAGTCAGCAAAGAATCTTTTGTTAATATCAGAAATTCTTGCTGCAATTTTCAAATGCTCTTGTTATTAGTATCATTACGTCCCATAGGAATTACTAATAAAACTTCCATTTAACTTCAGTATATTTTCTTTTGAAAGAATTCGCCTAAATACCATCTTCACACATTCTATTTTTGGGAACAATAAAGCTTTTGTAAATGTGTTGTACAAACTACTAGTAGACATGTCTTGCCCTGGAAGGTATGGAACCAAAATCTGGCTGACACAGCTTGTGTTTCTGAGGTCATGGTCACCTCTGCCTTCTTTTTTTTTTGCCAATTATCTGACCTTGGTATTAATTTCCTCCCTCTCTTTGTTCTCTGGTAGTGAATATTGCTTTTCTTATCTATGCCAAGGAAAAAATTTGCTCCTGGATTGTCAGGAACCAGCTTGTTTATACATTATTCTTAAAGACCAGACCTAAGAATCACCAACAAAGGAAATAAATGGTTTACTGAGAATTGGTGACACTGGAGCAAACCAAGGAGTGGAGAAAAGCAAATGGGTAAAGGGGGCGCAAAAGTTTCTAAATATTTCTCTAGCATGTTTCAAGTTGATGATTTAATCTTATGTTTCACTATGTTCTCACAAATTCTCATTCTCCTGTTTTTAGAGGCAAAATTTGTTTTGCCAGTAAAATCCTTGATACTTGCCCTTTTGAGTTCTGGAACTAAGAATTTTGTTAGTTGTTATGAATTCATCATGTTATGCTTGATGACAATTCTCCAAAGAAATACAGTAACTAATACATTTTTAAGGTAAGAAACATAATTTTACTTATCTATTTAATTTTTTTTTTTCATTTATTTATTTATTCATTTATAAGTACAGGATTCTATTATTAGAACTATTTTACATTGAAGTTGTCTATTGATTTTGAAGTAGCTTTTTCTGTGGTGTTGAAATCATTCAAAATAATTCTAAGGCATCTAAGTTATATAAATATGTATGGAAGGATACAAGCCATTTGTATGCACAATAAGATGGTAATAAAAGCAATTTGTAAGATTCTTCCAGTAGTCATCTCTTATAACCACCCACTGTTTAGGAATTTTGTAATAATGTGATGGATGAAAATATTTCAAAGCTGAAATACCAAATAGAACTGCCTGAATTGCATCTGCAGATAACAAAATAATGCTGGAAATATATAAATAATAAAGTGTTCATTCGATACCTCTAACCACTGATACCTTGACAAAAAACAGATTCTATATGCTAGTTATGAGGTTGGTATATCCCACAGTTACTGACAACTTTGTTTAATTTAGACTAGAGATCTGGATCTAGGTGATACCTTTCCCAGTTACAAAGAAAACTGAGTTCTTTAAATTCTTCACTATTAATTCTTTAGCCAGATTCTTTAATTTTAGCTATAGACCAGGAGATGTGGTATAAGGAGCAAGTTGTGTCAAACTAGATATGGATGTTTTTGCATCTTGGTGTAATCACTTTTCCTGAGAAGTATAAAGGAGTAATGCAGAATGATATCAAACTCTGCCATTCTGATTTTGTCATGCAACTCACCTTGCATTCACTTTAGAGAGATATAAATGGTCCCCAAATGCCCAGCTGAGTTCTGTTAGCTTAAGCAGTCTTAACAGTGGTACTTTGAGCACCATGGAAAGATACGGAATTAATGTATTTCCTTCCTCACCTGGTGTAATGTCTGTGGTGTGAGAATATCAGAATGACATGAGAATAAATCAGATGTTTGTAAGAAAAATATCAATTCCTGTATGGTTGTTTCTGACAGCAGAGAATTCAAGATGTTTTTACACTATAATAGTAATTTTAAACCATATAAATTAAAAACAAACAAACAAAACAAAAAAAATCCCAACTTGAAACTGGAAAAAAAACAAACCAAACAACCAAACAACTAAAATACCAAACCAAACCCCAAAAACTAAAAAAAAAAAAAAAAAAAAAAAAATAAAG
>VXBJ01006817.1:138975-153193 GCA_013400055.1 Nycticryphes semicollaris
TTTTCCTTCAAGAGTGCAGCTTTAGAGAGGCAAGAAAGAGCCACCCCACCCATGGAGAACTATAACCTGTGATGATAAGTGGCGAGCAATGAGTGAGCAAGAGGTAGAAGAGGAACATTTATTCAGTGTTTTTCATAATACAGGATATTGAAGGCACAAAGTTAAATATAATGTTCAAAACCTGAAAAGATAATGTGATGGGTTGACCTTGTCTGGCTGCCAGCTGCTCACCAAACCACTCTCTCATTCCTGCTCCTTAATGGAACAGGGGGAGAAAATAAGACTAAAAACTTGTGGGTTGAGATAAAAGCAGTTTAATAAAAGAAAGCAAAAGCCACATGTGGAAATGAAGGGGAAAAAAAAATAATTCCTCTATTTCCCATCAGCAAGTGAAATCCAGCCAGTTCCTGGGAAGTAGGGCCTCAGTATGTGTGTGGTGGTTACTCTGGAAGACAAATGCCCTAATAATGAATGCTTATACCACTACCCTCCACCCCATCCTCCTCCTTTCTCTTACCCTTTATTGCTGAGCAGAACACCATACGGCAGGGAAAATCCCTTTGGTCAGGTTGGACTAACTGTCCCATCTATGTCTCCTTCCAACCACTTGCTCACCACCAGCCTACTAGCCTTTGCTGGCCAGGGTTTGAATAGACAATCTTGATGTTGTGCAGGCACAATTTAAATGTTCTGATGATGTGAAAAGTGCTATATACATTTTTCTTTGTTCATTTGCATTTCATTGGAATCGTAATTAGAGATTAAGAATAGATTTTCTTTTATAATATCTTATGTTATTTTTTTTAATTGAATCTCTATATCATTGAAAATATAAGTTGATCCCAAACTTAAGATATTTTGAAAATTTTGAAGTAAGACGTTTTTGCTTTGAAAGTGGGGTGTGTCTTTCACTTTCTCTTTTTTTTTTCTTTTTCTTTTTTCCAAACTGAAACAATTTGAAAAATCAGTCAAAGTTCTCCAAATGGCTTTATTTTGTATTTACACTGAAATGAACAGTGGGTGAAAAATGCTATTTGGATCCCAAAGTCCAAGGGCATGCATCGCCTGATATTTTAAAATCCACAGAACAGAATCTATAAACAAACTCCAATGTTCTGAATCCAATAAGTATACCTCAGCTTTAAGAAATGTGTGGAATACAGTGTAATTAACAATACAGTTGTTCCCAGACAACACAGGTGCATTATAGCCTCCAGCTATTTAAGACTGGCTCCAAAACATAGAATTCCTTTGTTTAGTTCTGGAGACCATCTCAGTTGAAGCACCAGTGTGCTGTCCACAGAGTAACCATTACACTTACATTGAGGCATCAAGCCCAGAGGGCTGAAAGTTTTAGTCAAATGGTGAACAAGGTTTTTTTGTAGCAATGCTATGTTTCCTTGTTAAAATGTCTTTTAATCTCAGACAGGTACTGTTTATTGAACACTCAAATCCTTAAACTCTTCCTATAAAAGACAGAGAGATAAGATAACAACAGCATTGCTCATTAATTTGCAGCCCATACAGTGTTAATCTGCTAGCCTTACTTGTGGGCACATCGTCTATTGAAATTGAGCTCAAGTCCTTCAAAATTAAAAACATGTGTTTCTATTATTTCAGCTAAAATGCCACTCTCAGCAGATGAAGGTCAGTGGTCATGTCATGACCTTTTTAAAGTATTCCAACAACTACAGAAATTTTCTGCTGGTGTTTTTACACATGTAGGAGACAAGGAAATGCTGAAGTTTGTGCTGTGTTGGGTTTTTCCACAGATCATGTTATCTACATATCATGCCCAAGACACCTGGGTCTTCAAGCTCTCCAGGGACCTGCACAGGTTAACAGCACTTCATGGTGCAGCTAGTCCCAGCTAACTACCCCAGAGTTTGTTTTCAGGGTTACTCTTGCAGGTACTAAATTAGTAAACTCCTAGACAGCTGATGGCAAGTGCAGAATACCACCAGGTATTCTTGTGAAGACCTAGCCAAATAACATTCTCCAAGTACCTGAGTCTAAGAATCCCCGTGGTGTGACTGCATTTCTGTTCATTTAATCAACTCTTTGTAGACCACATCATGGATCCTCTTATTAAATACCATTCTTATACTGTATACCTACCCATTGTTTCCTTTTTAATGGGTTAATTGATGTATTCATGCATTAATGAGGTCTCGAGCCCCACCTGCCACCACCATGATATTTTGAGTTCAAGGCGCATATTTTAAGTACTGTATTTATCCAGGACTATACAGTGTTTAACGTATAATATCATAGATGACCTTCACAGAACTTTTTTATTCTTTTGATGGAACATCCTGTTCATCAGTCTACTAGCTAGTCTAGCTTCATATCAGTCATACTTCTAGTCTTTATATTACTTCTGTTGCACAGAAACCATAAGGATTTGTATTTCTCAGATTTGCAAAGCATTGCTTTAACATACACTTAGCACTTAAATCAGTTTCTTGTGGAATATTTCTTCTTGCCACATGAGATACAGAAGGTGCATTTGTTTTAACAATAAATTATTGACTCCTTTTTCCAAGGGATATTAAAATAAGTAGTATGCAAATGATTCATCTTTTCAACATAGCAGTACAGGTATTTCACCTTTTTCAGTGCAAACAACTTGTCCAAGTACTCTCTGTCCTATTTGTTTGATGCTAAAACTGAGGTATAGATAAAAGGCTATTATATTTACAATAGAGACTGTGGGTCAAACTCTCACATGAACCACATTAGCGATGAAAACAAATAAATACAATTTAATTACCTGAAATCAATAAAACAAATTCTATATGGTGAATGCAAGCTGTGAAAAATAGCAAATTAAAGCTGTCACAGCCTGCAAGCATAAGAGCACAAAGATTCCATAAGTAAAATATGATTGCAGAACAAACAAAGTAACTGCAAAAAACAACCAGATCAGCTCTTCTTTCAGGAGCA
This sequence comes from Nycticryphes semicollaris, assembly GCA_013400055.1. Lineage (NCBI taxonomy): Eukaryota > Metazoa > Chordata > Aves > Charadriiformes > Rostratulidae > Nycticryphes > Nycticryphes semicollaris. The sequence goes on from VXBJ01006817.1 coordinate 141,922, forward strand.
ATATTTTTCTAAATTACCTAAGTAACACAGCCCCATATGTCCTATTTTCATAAATCATATAAGCATTTAGGATCCCACTGGGATCTAGACTCCAAAGTACCTATGTGATTTATGTGTGTATACAGAAGTCACTTAGGTGCTTTGGAGAATGATACTTCTAGATTTTTCTCATTTCCAACTTAAAAAGAGGAGGAAGCACCTCATATTGCTGAAGGATTTTTCAGTGCCCAAATAATATTTTGGGATTTACTGCTATGGGTGTCCTTTGATAAGTCACCTTGTTACGGTCAAGAAAAAAATTAAGCCAAAAAGACCACCTAACCTCTTTTGCAAAGAAGAATCTTGCATAGATCATCTCATGCAGGCCTGTCACAATGATTTTTATATACAATCAATTCACAATGAGGCTAGACACTGTACTGTTCTTTATTTAATTGATTTTTTGTTTGGTTGGTTTGTTGGGTATTTTTTTTTCCTTTATACGTAAATGTATTCATGTTTTTAATTTTAATTTTAAACACTCAAAGCAATTTCATGGACTATCTTTTAATTACTATCGAAAAAGGGACTATCAAAGAAAGAGGAGCTACGAACTGAGAAATGGTGTTAAGAAACATTCCTCTGTGACTTTCTTAATTTTAAATAGAACTAATAGTATATCTTTTCCTTTCAGAAGTGTTAAGAATATAAAGACTATGGTATCAGGAGAAAAAATTAATTGGTCAAGCAACAGATAGGTGTAATGGCATTGCCCTCTCTTTAGTAAACAAACGAACAAACAAACAAACAAAACAAACAAAAAACCCCCCGACTTCTGCTGTCTGTGGAGTAGCTGCGGATAGCCATCTCGAACTTTATAAATGGAGGATGAAAATCTGAGATCTAAGTAATTTGTTTTATTTGATCTTGCTCTCCCCATCAGAGTAAACATCCAGCCATGTTCCAGCCTGAAGTTCACTATTATGTTGTTATATTTACAAAAAGAATTAGAAGGGATGAAAACAGTGAAAACAAGTAACAAAAGTGTAAGCAGGTACAGGCTGTGCTATTCCTGTTTTAAAATATATCTTCTAGCAGAGTGGTACAGCAAGCACCATCTTAAACTTACACAATCAGATGCTGAGTCTCCCTTCTGTAGATCTGGAATAGATACTTGATGACTACATTATTCTTCTTGTTTTACACTGCTGTTCCTGAGGTCAGAACCTGGACCCTTGACATTCACCAAACCCCCTCTAGCCCAAATGTAATTTGCACCACCCGTGAATTCATTTTTCAGCCTCAGACCTTGAGTCTCCTTCCCTAAGAAGTCAACAACACAATGCCAGAAAGTGTCAGTGTTAGAAAAGGTATTTTGCTGTATAATAGGGAACATAATTTCCTCTTCCAACAGATTTCCAATCTAAATAGTTTCTTATTTAGAATCCTGCATGCAGTGGTAAGTGACGTTTCAGTACCCAGCTAGAAATGAGCAATAACATTCAAATGAAAATTGGAAGCTGAAGATCTAATCATTAACAACAGATGGTTCAACTTGAATCTGATAAACAAGTTGTTGGTCCCCATCACCCCCCTTCTCCCTGCATGTTTCTTTTCCTTTCACTTGCTTATGTTTGTGTGTATATACGTTGTTTTACACAGTCAAATCAACAGGGGAAAGGGGGTTTCCAAAACCAAAAGGTAAACCTCATGGTAAATGTGGAACACATTCAGATGGAAGTGAAAATCGCTTGAGCATCTGATGCTGAGGAGTTTGTGATTTAATTCAGGCAGTACAGTTAGCACAATGGCAGCTTTCTTGGGCTCTGGATTGCCTCCCACATTGGTTCATGTCCCAGTATTCTCAATGTACAACCTGCTCTGCTAAAAAATCCAAATATGAGAGACTCAGCTCTACTCTTGGATGATTATATGAAGAACACAGTGAGAGGCAGTTGGAGACTTACAAGCACATCTGATCACAGAACTTGGCCCATCATGGCTGGATTTCATCCCAGTTTTACAATAGCTCCTTCACCAAAAAGGGACTCTTTGTCTTTGTGCACAATCACACATTCAACAGAAAGGGGAACACAGAAGACAAAACTGAAATATTTTCAAAAGCAGTAAGTGAAGGAAACATATGGATTAAATATGGAGGTATGCAATTGCCCCATTTAACATCCTGCTTAGTACTTGTCATTGCCTGAGTTCAAAAGATGTGAAAAGGCTTTTCAGACAGATAAACATTGTTATTGTGCTCTGTATGGAAGTAGTTCACTCAAGCCAAAGCTCAGTTAAAAGTAATTTTATTTTGAATACTCCTTAAGAACCCCAGTGGCATAATAGTCAAAAGGCTGCAAGTTTAAGGAATATGTAGCACAGAATAGCATTGAGCAAATCACATGGTCTCACATCTCTGGTATTACAGACCTGGAACGTCACTGCTGAATACATTGGGTAGTATATATACAGATTGTGACTCAAAGTGGACCGCAGCAGCTTCAATGAGTTTCTCCAGATTACTCAAACTAACTCTTGAAGGAGACTCAGCAGTGCAGTAGGAAAAATAAGTGACTTCAAATCATTAAAGAGCTGGGATTGGGGATTTGCAGGTCTATAAATTCTGGGTCATGGAGAGGCCATAATGTCCTTCGCTTAAGGATCATAACAGCACTCATATTCCGTCTAACTATATGTCCATCTGAGGGACCATGAGGAACCATGTAATCTCACAAGCAATCATCCTAGTACAACTCAAGAAAGGGGTGGGGGGAAACAGGGAGTTGCTTAAAGAAATGCTGCCACCAAGCAACAGGTTTCAGACTACATCCCTGTCTCTGGTGAATTCAATACATGGGATATATATTTGTACAAATTCTCAAAATTATCAGTTAAAGGATTTCCTAGAGTCCATTGCTGTGAGGAGAACGATGGTGAAAAGGTCTGAAGTCCTTAAACATCATGGCCTTTAAGAACATTGTTTTTCTGAGACTGACAATAGATTTTTTTTTGGTTTTTGGTTTTGTTTTTTGTTTTGTTTTGTTTTGTTTTGTTTTTATTTTTGTTTATAGGCTGGGGAATAATTTCTCCAGAAGAAATGATATAATAAACACTGTTTTCTATCCCGTAGAAAGACCCCACATTCTTTTGAACATGGAAGGAATAATTGAATGAGTTTTAAGGTTTGAACCAAAATATTTATGTTCCAAGCAATGAATTATTTTCAATAGTTGCCAACCCGTGACAGATTCAATCTACATCTGTAAACACCAGAACATTTTACATTCTGATACAGTTTTCCTGAATTTACCATAGAGACAAGATTTTTGTGTGTGTGCATGTTAATACCAGTGTAAAATATCTCCAAATCAATCGATCAATCGATTAACAAATTAAGTGCTAAATAATGGATGGGACTGTGCACATTTCCTGACAGGATGCTGAGAATAAAATATGTGTCTACAATTCTTTTGTCAAATAGTCATCCAACAAAGCATTGCAGTGTTTTCTTTAGGAGTTTACATAAATGCCTGGAAAACAAATGGAAAAGTGTGTTCAAACAATATTTTATCATTCATATAAGCCAAGCAGAAATGGTCATTACACTGAAAAATGAATAAAATTCTTTTTCTTTCAAATTAAATTTTAATGTAGCAGAACTTTACATGATCCCAGGAATATAAATAAATACAAACCGACAACTAAATATTTTCCACAGCTAATTATGCCATTAATACTGAACATAGTGTAAAGTACTCATGAAATAATGTTGATAAATACTAAAAAAAGGAAGGCAAAGCAAGAGTTGTGAAAATACAGAAGACTTCATTTAATGAAGTTTGTGTCATGCAAGAGCTATATAGTATTTATTTTAATTCCTAATTATGATTTTCTTTCTGGCATAGCATTAATATAGGTTATTTGTGGCCTCTTTGTTATCATAGTTTTGAGTCCTTTTATATATACACACATACACACGCACATATATATATAAAATAATTAGGGCTTAATCATTCAAAGTTGCTTTCAATAAGAAGTGTCAATCTTAGCTTTGCACACTACCAGGTGTCTTACAGTGAATGAAAGCTAACAAAGGGGCTTGTTTTCTCATCATCATAATGTTATGAAAAGGGGACTTTCACATTCACTTTGCAAAAGCATAGTGAGGCATGAGATCATAAGCTGTCACACTAGTCTGTGAGTGTTTCTGTGGTTAAATCAGAATTTGAACTCTGCTCTCCCATGGGCCAGGCTAACATCTTATTTTCCCCTGACCGTTTTCCCCACTTCATTTATAAGCAAATGTACCATACATCTACAGCACATGCACATGCCACTCATCCTTGCTGTGATCAACATGTTATGAAACAACAGTCTAGTTTGGAGTGTTTAGGGCTGTTAGGATAATGATTTTGCATGGCTGCTCTACTTCCAAGTGGAGTTGTGTTTTCCTAGATTTGCTTTAATGCAAGTGCTTTTTTGCAAACAGAGGAGACACTGGAGAGGTTTGTGAAAATGTAAGCCCCTTAACAGCTCATTGGGATGCAAAGAAGGATCCTTTGCTAACCAGACTGACTGTAACCATTCAGCTGAACAATCTTGTCACTCTTATGGTCGCTTTTAATATTTGATGGCTGGTCATGTATGGCATGCCTCATCACACCATCTCTGCAGGCAGTGTATTGGGAAATTTGAAAAGATACCACTCTGCTGGAGGAGACTGTTGTAGATCCAATGGTGAGGCTATGTTTCCAGGTTCTTATTGCACATCTCAAGATTATGAAATTATTGGCTACATTTGAAGCTAAGAAGATAAGAGCATGTGTAAGTTTGTGCTGTATCAGTCTCAAAGGGCCACACTTTGTGTCTGACCTGTGGTCCCATATCTAGAAATGTGGAACAAAAAAATCATTAAGTAAAAGCAAGAGCAGGATGTTGTACCCCATATTCGTATACATAATTTCAATTGATCAGTGTCCAGACTGAAATTTTGCCGCACTCTTCAAGACCAAAATATCCCCTATTTCACTCAAATTTCAAAATTTTTCACAAAGTAGAAACACCAAGGGAGTAGAGAAAGAACAAAAGATGAGTGTGGCTATCTGCTAGCTCCAAGTTTCTGCTAGCCCTCTAGGGCACTTGTGAGAAGCTTTGAAGGTAAATTGAAAGAAGAGGTGCCAGATGCCCATCAGCACATGAAGGAAAATAATTTGGGGGGGGAGGGGGGGATGTGTGTGCATGTTCGAATTTTGCTAAAATCAGTGTTTTTATTTCGGTACCTATAGTTGAGCTGGTTTTGTTCAAAAATTTAAACCCAGATTAGTAGAAGACAGTAAACCTGGTGACAGAAGCAGGTACCTATTGAATTTGATGGGTCTTGGTTTAGCGGTATATTATTAGAGATTTGACAGCTATCACTACTTTTCATTCTTTTTGCATACTTTTTAAATGCTGTAGGAATGAAAGAGGAAAAAAATAAAACCAGCCCAGGAAAGAAAGAAACATTTTGGTTTAGCCTTTGACAGTGAAAGCAATGATTTGTAACCATGGGCTCAAAAGCACACAGATAATAGCTTAGCCATTTAGACTAATCTGAAGTTAGACATTTTATACAAAATGTCCCACCCCTTTGCAATTGATGGTCCTGAATTTCAAATTAATTCCTTTATTGAATAATGAAAAATCTGGTCTTCAACTAACCTTGTTAAAAAATTATTTTTGAAAGCAATAAATACCCAGTTAAGTTCTAAAATGTTAATAGCTGTGCAAATAGTTACTGCTGTCTAAATGAGTGACCGTTTAATGAATCACTTCCACCAAAAAGGTCAGTGTAGCAAGTCCCATGTGCATCATGTTATTACAACTTACCAGCAAATGACCACATTAATATTAACTGACAGATTGCAGACCTTTATGTTTATGTACAGTGGGTTTCTGGAAAGTGCACTTCTGGGAGGTGTTAGAAAACTTTCTGCCAGCATATCATCCTGTAAATTGTGCCGCTTTCAGGTCATTACTTGTTCAACGTGTGGTATCTATTTATGGAGCTTTCTGAATGAGAAGTATGTTAATGAATAAAGCACACGACCTCTTGCCTTCAAAATCTTGGCTCAAAACAAGACAGTTATCTTAATTCCTCTCGTTTCAGGGGTCTGGGATATGTCACAGATAGGTGTTACTATCAGGCAACCCCATGACAGCTCTGAAAAAGCTAATGTTGTGCAATAAGGTCAGAGACCATTTAAGACAGATGCAATAGCAAACTTTCATGCCCCTGATGATGCTGATGCCTGTAGTCTCTGTGATTAGGGTGATTGCATTAAGGTGAATTTCTGAATTAAACATGAAGTATCAAGCTTATACCGGGGACCTGTCACATCCCCATGACACAGAATTCCCACACTGAGGGCAGTCCTTCTCTCATGTTCATCTTCCAAAACAACAGTGCGAGCTGCATTTCCAAGATAGCTATGGAATGTTAAGTCCTTATGACTAATATCATGTCACTTACATAAAAGCCTCATCTATCCTAAGAAGAATAAGAACAGGTTAAGGGTATGCCTAAGCAAGGGCCAGGACACAGGCTTGAGCTCTGTCCTGCAGAAGAGAAGGCAGGAGGGTCCTTGTCTTTGCAGACTGTGGGAGCCTAAGGATTGCCCTGTTCCTATCCCATCAGGCAGCCATGAGTGTGCCACAGCAGCACTGCTTGTCAGAAAGGTGAGCATGAATTCAACTCATTCCACATGGGACAACTCCTCCACACCTAAAGTGTCTTCACTTGACCTCTGTTCCAGTCTTTTCATTTTGTCTACTCTCACCAGTCTGCTTAGAGGTCTCTCTCACACTGTAAGGGACCGAAGTTCAGGACTGGAGAATCAAGCATGCAAACACCCGGAGTCAATGCTCTTGTAGATCTTTGAGAAAGGTAATTTAGTCCTGATCAATGGTAAGCCATTTTTACCTCCTCAGAATGTCACAAAGAGGCTGGAAAAGTGATTAGGAAGTTAAGCTCTTGTAGTCCTTTAAGGAATAGACCACCAACCTCCCACCCCCAGACCTTTTTCTGAAAGTGTTGAAAGGAAAATTGCTATTAAAAAAAATCCCTACTTGCTAGTGTCCTTTTAAATTATGTAAAGCCAATTCTTTGTAATATTGTCGCTGAACAAATAATCAGTTGGTTGAGGAAGATTTGTGGCTGTAATTATTTATTCATTTTAATGTTTGTTATTAAGCCTTCCTCTTGTTGTTTTCACCCATTATATGATGAAAGATCAATACAAAGTAGATGAGGAAGCTCAGAAATGACGGTTAATTATCAGGGAGTGAGGAGGAGGAGAGCAGTCCTGGTACAAATGGTTGTGAGACCTAAGACCAGTGCTCTAGTCTTTTCCTGATATTAACCTCTGTTTCGCTGTGTGGGTGGGTTTTTTGTTGTTCTTGTTTTCTTTCAGTGGGGACAGTGGCATGAATTCTCGAAATGAGTTTTATCATGCTTTTTTAAAATCACCCCATAACTGTGATTAAATTAGGAGAAGTAGTGTAGCTAAGTGGATAAATGGAGCAAGTTTAGCAAGTGACTTAGTATGTAACTTGTTTCACCTCTCTTTTATTTCTGCAGCGATAAAATAGCAAGACTCCTACTTTCTTCTTTAGTGTTTTGTAATCTAAATATGAAAAGTAACATATATTTACCATAATCACAGGTATGTATTTACACATATATCTCTCTGTGCTGTATATATGTGTGTGTATATATAGGTATATAGAAATACATAAATAAAAATATCATTATTGTATAGCTTAGATTAAATTGTGTCATTACTATCCAAGATTAACAGATATAAAAATCCTGGAGATGTATTACCATTATTTGTATTTATGCATCTGTGGAGAGGAAAAATATATTCTAACTGCTGCTTCTAGGATAGCACAGTATCTGTCAAATGTGATTTTTCTCCAGCAAATTTTTTTGTTTGTTAGCTGTCACAATAGCTGGCACTTGGTAGTTAGTCTGGGGTGATATTAGGATCCTCACTTTGAATGTTTAATTGTGATTGCAGTGAGTGTATTTCACGTATAATAACAAAATGGTGTGTCACAGGCTGCAATGCAATAGACTGCTCAGACAAGTCTTAAACAGACAACACAAGTATTCAGCTGTGAGCACTCATGTGCTGTAACAAATCTGGTAAGCGCAAGGGCTACCCAAGTGGGACAAAGCCTGAAAGTAGGTCTGTGTTCAGGATTTTATATAGGTCTCAAGGGTCTCTGCCTAAATGCTTGCAAAATCCATCATATAGCTTCAGGCCAGCCCTGGAACCTGCCTTTAGTGAAAATCGCCCACACCCTGTATACTGATACATACAGATGATACATAACTATTGTAAGTATCTCCAAGAGTCACTTTCTGTTAATGTGGGGCCAGTAACTCTATTAAAATGTCAAAAATAATAATGCCTCTGAAATCGCCCCTTGCTCATGCTGCATGCCTGTAAAACTTTTACCAGAGCCACCTTCTTTTCTAACTTCTTTTAATCTGGCTTCCTGCCATGGTTGAGAAAAAAGTAGTTCACAAAATGACACATTTTCACTGCCCATTTGTTTTGCTTTGGGTTTTTTTTGTTTCTGTTTCTGTTTGTTGTTGTTGTTTGGCTGTTTGGTTTGGTTTTCATTTTCATTTTGTTTGTTTGTTTGGTTGGTTCTTTCATTTGTTTTGCTTTTAAAAAGAATGTTAAATAATAATTAAAAAAAATCCTTAGTTGTGATATAGCCTTATAAGCTTTCCTACTCACCCTGATTGTGATCTACAGAAAGATATTCCCTTCAGTACGACTTATTTAATCCATTCACTTCCTTGAGTTATTCACTTACAGGAATGCTGAATTTCACAATGAGAAGAAAGCCACTTTTAATAATATCTATTAATTTATGATATCATTTGCACTGTTTTCAGCATGATATTTTTTCTGCCTCTGACAGCAGCTAGTAAGACTGAAAGTGCCTACAAACACTTATCTGGAGCAGCAGTTTTCTGTCTAGTATGTTTAATTTTGTACGATAGAGCAAGGCAGCAATTTATGCCTATTGCTATATACCTAATACCTAGCTATACTGTTTCATACTTGTGAGCCATCCCATTGGACTTACATAGGTATATCTGCTACATCAATATTTACAATATTAAGATGTTAACAACAGTAGCAGAAATGCTGAATATTTTCAGGATAGATGAATCCATTTTATTTTCTTTACTAAATGCTGTCTGGCAAGCAGAGTTAAAGAATTTAGCAGCATAAGACATGAAATGGTTGGAAACGAATCTGAAGATCTGGAGATCACTCACAGAATTAAGTGTATTGCAACATGGAAGTAGTTGTCACAAGTGGACTATAAATCCCATTCAAGTAGAAATGTTTTTCCTTGAATGTAATTTGACTAAAACAGAAAAGAAGTCTGCTTTTTAAAAAGTTTGCATTAGATTTTAGGTTTTTTTTCTTGCTTCACAGAACTGAATTCCTGTTACAAAAACAGGCGTCAAAAGAAATAAATTTCTTGGCACAGTTAGGAGCCACAAAGAAGAACAAGACATTGTTCTTCATTTTACTATGCACTTTCCCTTGAAACTTACTGACTGCTTAAATCATCTCAGCTACACAGAAACCTTTAGCAATAAAATAAAAACTGTATTAAGCACTAAATTTTATACATAAATGATATTTCTCATTGACAGAGAGTTTATGGAAGTTGTCAACTTCTAAGTCCAACTTATATGAAGGTATTCATAATCTGCAGGCATATGAACTGATCTAGTAAGAAATGGTGCAAATGAAATTAACAATTTTATCTTTTTTTCAGTTGAAGCTCCACTAGCTGTTTTCCATACTCTTGGCAAAGACTGAATAGAAAACTGAATACAGAATTTTAGTTTCTCCATTAAGTAGAAACTTCCTGCTGGGATTTGAGGAAAAGACTGGCATAGAAATAGGTAACCATTTAGCTTCTGGGTTGTTTGGCCTCTGTAGCCCAAAAGAAGCACAGGGTCACAGGTTATGTATTATTCATTTTTCAGTTGAGCTCAGTGGACAAATCTGAGAGTTTACTACATAAATTTGTTAAATTTAAGTACATCATGCATTTCCATAAAATTCAATGAGGCCCAGATTCATCATTTTCTTCCCGTTCAACAAACCACTTTAAAATATGCTTAAATTGACTTCAGTGAAGCTGTGATCACTTACTGAAAGTTCAGTGTGTCCTTAAATGATTTGGAGAATGAGGACCATCTGCATATGTGTAAGTGCTTTGCTGAACGTGCCTAAGTATCCATTCTACAGCCCCCTGAAATCCATGAGATTTCTCCACTGATGTCATTGGGCTTTGGAATGGTTCTCAACAGTTGGATATTATCAGTTCATTAACAGTTCAGAGTTCTCTTGTTGCTTCCTTGAAAGGAGATGACATTTAACCTTTCACCCCAATGCCCTATGCTCTGCATTAGAAATCCCTGGATGACATTCTAAGATTTCTTACTTAATGGTGTCTGTGAGAGTTGTTGTGATTACGATTTTAAAATGCACTGCTGAAAAGTGTCAACTAACACAACGAGAATAATAATTTCTCTGAATCACACTAAACATATGTGCTTTGTGTACAACAATCTGTAACAACATGATATTTGTAGAAGAATGTAATATGCATTTGGGATTTATGCAAGGTAAGGCATTTCACATTACCTGTTACACACTCAGTGATGCATTTCCACCCAAAATATTTGCCATACAATTATTATTATTATTTGTTATTTATTACCAGGATGAATGTAGATAATAGAGTCTAAATTAAAAAACATGATGAATAAATCAGATTCCCTATCAGACCCTCTTCCTATAGACAGAGGAGATGAGAACGGTCTGTGATTCAGTCAGTTCCCTGACCCACATCTTAAAGTTATGCAGGGGATTACTAAACCAGCTACTAAAGCCAACCACATCCCAGGCTGCATCAAGAAGTGTGGTTAGCAGGGCAAGGGAGGTGATTCTGCCCCTCTGCTCTGCTCTGCTCTGGTGAGAACCCACCTGAGTCCAGCTCTAGGGCTTCAACATAAGAAGGACCTGGACCTGCTGGAGCAAGTGCAGAGGAAGGCCACAAAGATGATCAGAGGGCTCAAGCACCTCTCCTGTGAAGACAGGCGGAGAGAGCTGGGGTTGTTCAGCCTGGAGAAGAGAAGGCTCTCGGGAGACCTTATGGCAGCTTCCCAGTATCTGCAGGGTGCCTATGAGAAAGCTGGAGA
>VXBJ01006818.1:23179-41289 GCA_013400055.1 Nycticryphes semicollaris
CCTAGAATCTTTTATCTTGGTCCTCTAGGTATTTTCTCATATTCTTAAGCTTTCTTTTATATATATATTTTGTCCCAAAATAAAATATATAAATTCAATAAATGCCTCCCTTCTTGGGAGAGGAGACAAGAGGGAAAATAAAATACAATTCACTGCTTTAACTTCAGTAAAAACATGTATTTAGATTAAATTTATTCTTATAATGAATGCCATCTTCTTACTCTTTTGCAAAAAAAAAAAATCTGTATAAATAATTATAGAGAGAAAAACAGAAGTAAGGGGAAGACTACTTCACTCTTCTCAATGCTAAAATCCACAACAACTCTTTATTTTTAAAAAAAGTGGCTCTAAATCTAGGCCCATTTTTATTTATTTAAGATGCCATTTCCAAAGTTGCTATGTTCCACGTTCCCCTTCTTAATATCTCCCTTAAACCAGGTAATATTTTATTTTCAGGAAGACTTGCCAGTGGAATTGAAAAGCCAGTTAGCATAAAGAAAAGAAGTAATGGTAAGACTTACTCTTCTGGATAGCTATTATCTACATAACATTCTTATTCCTGTCAAATGAGTCACATCTGGAATTATGTTACATTAAAGACAATAAATGGAAATCACAGACATTGGTAAAGCTTTAAGTTTCATTATTGCATATTGAAAATATTAAATTTGTCTAAAAAAAAGAATAACACTGTTTGGAAAAATATACTAATCATTCTTTCAGATATATTCATTTTATCTTAACTGTCTTGGAGGAACCTCATTAGCACACAAAATGTGTTAAAAATAACAATAACATTTGCCGAAGTCTTTTAAGAAATTTGTCTACAATTTAAAATGGCTTTGTGTTTGTTGACATTGGCTTTCTGGGTAGAATTTTTCCAACACTGGATGAATTGGAAATCTAACTCTTACAGCAAATCTAAGACCTAATGCTTCTAAGCCTCTTATTTTAAATTACCCCATGCTATTATAACCCATTAGTCTTAAAACTGACTTCAAAGGATGAATATTAAATTCCAGCTAGGAACTTTTGTCTCTTTAGCTCAAGTGGTAAAACTTTCTTGCTCTGGTTGATTCCCATTCAAGCTCATCTGTGTCAAACAAAATATTAGCAAACGTTGCATAACTTTCTTATTTTCAACTTTACATTAATTCCTTTTGACACATATCAATATAGAAGAATTTCAGTCTTTGTTTGGAAAAGATGAAATTGAAAGTGGCACAGGAGCATCACTTCCCAGCCTATGATTTTTACTATGTTCTACAACATATGAGTCTGTCATTGACAGATTATTAACTGACTCCATTTTGGGAAAGAAAGTTCATTCTTGTTCAGAGAATATTTTACTGCATTCTCCTTATGCTCTTCATAACAAATAATACATATTTATAAAGGTTAGACATTCATAAACAATCCCCTTCACTAAACATTTTTCATTTTACATATAATTTATGATTATTGTTTTATCTAATTTTGTGTTTTCCATTCAGTTACTTAGAGACTTGTGCCCTGCTTTCAGCACAAAGCTGTAGCAAACACATTCTCATTATTTACAGACTTTCACTTGATGCAGACTGAATGATTGTTCAACCACTTTGTAATTATTAAACGTTTTCCACAAATCAATTTGTATTTAATTTGCATTTTTGTGCTAATGGATTTAGAATGCAGAAACATGACGGATTTGAATGTTTTATTGACAGTTATTATTAGAATTTATAGGCCAAATAAATTGTTAATAGCTTAGGTCACCTGGTGGGCATAGTAGATTTCAACATGTGCAGCTCATTTTGCCTTATGTTCTTGCATTGGATGAGAGTTGCTTACATTGTACAACTTGCATTTTTTTTAATAATGAGCAGTATGTTTTGAACAATGTCCTGTTCTTCATCTGCCTTTAAAGAAGATTTGGAAATTATTTCAAGCCTTGTCATTACCAGGATCTATATATGTAATTAGGTGATTGTCTTTTGAACGATAACTTTACTGGTAACACTATGTGATTCACCAGTCAATCGTATCCCTATACACAATGACAATTTTTTAATATATTTATTGTGTCAGGTATAATGTCAACAACATATGCCAATATCATTTCTTTTCCCTGCCAGAAATATAATAATGTGCTGAAAAAAGATGAAATATCAGAACTAATGTCCAAATTTATTCTAAACAAGTGAAGAGCTGTTTTTAAAAGACAATAATGACAGATTCATGTACTAGAAGAATCTTAAATTGCTAGTGTACCACTGTAAATCTCCTTAAAAAGTTATTTTACAAACAAAAACATTAATCTCTCACAAGAGAAAGAGAGATACAAAAAAATATCATTCATAGGAGATGTCCTTTCAGGAGACAAGGACTAGACCTCAGTAAATCTTTGAGACTTGCAATGATTCAAAAAACCCGAGAATGTTATTATTTTAGAGTTCCCAGTATAGACCAAAATGTGTTGCATGTAAATTTTTATCCAAATACTTTCAGGTTTTGTGGCTGGAAATACAAATTTGCAGTTTTAACTAGAATATTCTTCACCTTAGTGTTAATTGAAACATAAACAGACAAAATTAGCCAGTAAACATACTCTAGCAGTACCTCAAATCCACATGAGAATTTCATGAAGTATTAAAGCACTTTAATTTCTTTCTGTAACTGCTAATACAATGGCAATAGATATAGTTTGTAAGAACAACAAAGAAACTTCATATAATAAATTGATTGCTTTATGAATACTGGTATGCTGAGTGACATTACATGTTATTCTATTTTTACTTCTGATTGGATTTCAACAAAGCAGTGAGCTGGGACTTCTTTTCTGCGATTATTTTGCTTGCTTACTCTTCCAACTGAAGGGGCTGTTAGAAAAGTTGAATGTAAAAGCAATGTTGCACAGGCCAGTATTTTTGCACAATAACAATATTGCATCTGCTTAATAAGTGGTCTGGATGATGGGATGAATTGTACCCTGATGAATTTTGTTGATGATATCAAACTGAGTGGGGAAGTGGATGTTTTGGGAGGGAGAGCCACACTACAGGAAGGTCTGGACAGACTGGAGGAATGAACTAACAAGCACCTTATGAAATTCAACATAAAGAAGTATAAGCTCTTGCACCTGGGAAAACATAATCCTGGAGGGAAGCACAGCCTTGGATCTTCCTGGCTGGGGACTAGTTCCTCAGAAAGGGACCTGGGGGTCCTGGTAAACAACAAGCTCAATATGTGAACAGTGAGCTGCTGTAGCAAAGAAAGACAACAGGATGCTGGGCTGCATCAACAAGGACATCATCAGCAGAGATAAAGTCATTATCACACTCTACTCAGGGCCTGTCAGACCACACCGGCAATAATGTGCTCAGTTTTGGTTACAACTATACAAAAACATGCATAGAGACTGGAGAGGGTCCACAGAAGAGTCCCCAAGATGATCAAAGGATTGGGAAGCCTGCCATATGAGGAAAGGCTGAGAGAACTAGGTTTGTTCAGTTTTGAGAAAAGAAGGCTTAGGATTATGTTCCAGTATTTAAAAGCTGGCTACAAAGAAGATGGGGACTCCCTTTCATGCAAGGAGTCATGTGGAAAAGATGAGGGTAACGGGTACAAGTTACTCCCGGGGAGATTCCAAATGGACACAAGAGGAAAATTTTTCACAATGAAAGCAACAAAGTCAATGGAATCTTCCCAGGGAAGTGGTAGATTCCCTGACATTGGATACTTTTAAAATTCAGCTTGATAGGGGTCTTGGCCACCTTCTATAGCTCATGCTATGGCCAAGAAAGATTGGACCAGATGATCCTTGAGGTCCCATCCAGCCTTGTATTCTATGATTATAATACTCTATGATTCTGTGATCTCAAATCTTGTCCAATTCACAAATTCAGATGATTAAATCCTTAGCAACAAGTAGCATTTGGCTCTGTGTTTAGTATGTCTTAGTTAGACATATCTATGTCTTTTATGTTTTACCTTTTTTTAATGAAAGAAAACTGTCCAGTCCCTGATTACAGTTTTTGGAGTATCATAGTAAGAGACTATGTGGTTTAGAACTTTTGGATACAGTCAAGGTTAAATTGTTGAATTTTTTAGTGACCTTTAGCCAGAATGGATGGTTTAATCTACTTATTTCAGTTATCTGGTTTGACATGTTTTTTATTGAAGAGAATAAAATAGAATGCCCAAAAGCTAGATTCTCCTTTGTTGCCTCCATGTCCATAAAGTGTTCTTACATTGTAAGATTTAGTTCTGATTATTACTCTGCCCTGAAAAATCACACATCTGTGATGTTCATTTCATTACTTGGCTGTACAAGTGTTGTCCTGTAACAAAAGGACAAGCATTTCTTTTTGTATATTAGAGTTCATTCCCATCTGTGAATATTTTACATAGTCATGATTTGAATAGTAAGACACAAATCCATTCAAGCGTTGCCAAAGGCTATTTTTACCTTTCCTTAGTCTCTATTTTCTATTAGGTGTATGTGACTGGAATATTTTATCCACAAAATTATTTATGTCACAAGTAGCAAGAGTGATGTAGGAATGAATACCCCATTAGTGTATCACCAGTGATGGAATCAGCCGTCATATAAATTTTAACACAAGAGCAACAAAAGACGTAATGAACAATATGGCTGTCCTAACTATTATGCCATTAAACGATGGAGAGGAGGATGGCTTGTGAAGTATTTTCTTTTGTGGATTTGTCAACAGTAAAATAAATCCTTTACAACTATTGGAATAAAACCAAATCCAAACCATCCAATTTTTTTTTTTTTCTGACTAAATAAGATTAGTATTTCTCATAATAAAATTATCTTAGAGCAGTATCCTGGCAGTTTTATTTTTACCATGAAAATAACTTGCATGTATATTTGCCCAGAGAAGTTGTGGATGCCCCATCTCTGGAGGTGTTCAGGGCCAGGCTGGATGGGGCTTTGATCAACCTGCTGTAGATGGAGGTGTCCCTGCCCATGGCAGGGGGGTTGAATCTTGAGGATCTTTAAGGTCCTTTCCAACCTTAACCATTCTATGATTCATAAAATGTATTTGAGCACATAAGATGGGACTTCTGGTAAGGAAGTACAAGAGAACTGAGACTATCAGGGGAAGTGCTGCTCAGGGCCTACAGCTGCTGGCCTAATATGCACCATCTCTGCATCCCAGACACCTTAACCTTAGGTATCCTGGACCTCTGCCTAGGCAGCTAGGAGGACAACATACATACCTTCAGCACTGAAGACAGCAGACACAGAAGATATATGATCATTCTGAAACAACACAAGAGAGAGAAATGCCTGCTGGTCCTTTGCATCATAGATTAGTAGTCAGATCAGCCCCACAAAAGCATCAGACTATTTCAATAGGCTTCTCAATCTCCTTCTCAATCTGATGAAGCCCAAGCATAACACATCCTTTTTCTATGACTAATTTTTCAACCACATCCTCTTTCTCACCCATTAGGGGAAAGCCACCCCAAGGCCAAAAATCCAAGTATTATGGAGGCAAGAGAGAACCAAATAAATACAAGCTTCACTGCAGCCCTGTGACTAAGATGGAATAAATGAGCTTTTTTGTCTTCACCATTGCCCCCACTTATAAAATCTCTAAATGACTGCAGGCCCTCTCAACCTTAAAATGCCTGTGTGGTCTTGGTGTGAACAACTGCCTCAGTACATGCAGGAAGACTGAAGTATGAAAATGTGCATGTGTTGACAGCACACACATATTCGAGGGTAAAAGCTGATTTCTGGAATTTAGGAATGTCATTGCTATTTCAGTGCTAGCAACCAAAGGTTGCAACGAACCTCTGAGCAAATAACTTTCTTATTTGGCACAAAAAATAACCAAAGGGTCTTTATCAACAGCTACAGTAGTGACGTTTTTTATTAGGATGTAAAAATTTTTTACTAACATGTGCCTGGAAATTTCCTCAAAGATCACCTGACATTTCTTTTGCTGTAAGAGGAAGAATGTGTATGTCTCCATTATTCTTTTCCTTTTGTCTTCACTTTACATTAGAAAAAAATGATTCTGTAACAGAATTTACATCCCTCTCATTTCAGTGCTTCTTTAATAACCAAAGCAGAGATTTTGCATACACAGCTCAGTAATCTTCCGCTTTTGGGAGGATGAAAACAAGACAGCTTTGTACCTTGTTGCTGATTTATAGAGGAAAACAGTACACATTCCCTCAACACAGATTAAAGGGTGTGCAAGCCTCTTTGATGGGCAAGTTCAAAAGAAAAATAAGCTTAATATATCTTCTATACCATATATACTAGTACACTTGCTCAGGCTAAATGGTTTAAAGATGCTGATTCGTCAGAAGCTTTGAATTTGAAAGAAAGCTACATTCAGCTATTATGAGAATATAACCAAGTTTTATATATAATATTTTTGAACTTGTTAGGCAGTTCTGAATTAGTGAATCGTCTTTGGTGCTATATAACTAATTAACAAGGAAAAGAAGGGGGGTTTTGCAAATCAGGAGAGTCCTTGTGTCTTTTCTCAAGCAAATATGCAAGTAAAACTTATAAATCTTTTGAATCTGTTTAGATACAACTGAAGTTTGTGTGAAGATTACTGGACATTTGCCTGTTTATTTGGGGTTTTTTCTGCTTTCACCAGTACATGAGGCACATGCCCTAAACAAATACTTTAAAAGCTCTTTTGATTTATTTTGTTGGTATTAATGTTACAACTCTTCTAAGCAACAGTGAAAGAAGTATGCGAGATGTGAGCAGGTTTCCACAACGTATTTGAAAGTTTTTCACCTCCTCTTCAGTGTTCCCAGGTGGTGGTCATTTTGACATTTCTTTATACAGTTAATCACAGATCTTGTCTCCACAGTGCAAACATTACAGTTACATTTCATTGCAGAGATTCTTCTCAGCATTAAAGAATGAAGCAACGCTTTATTTCTTTACCATGGTCATTACATCACAGGTCCTGTAATCTGATGTCTGAAAGGTCTGAGAGGTGTAAGTGCCTTTAGGATGCTGTTCATTTGCTTCATAGACATGTAGAACAGTCAGTAGACTTCCCTTTGCAGAAATATAATCAGAAGAGGAGTCACATGCTATCTCTGGAGTTAACACCCAGATACTGGTAGATGAAGTTCAGCACCAGTGCACGCTAACACAGCTTATGGGAAATCAGTAGGCCATGCCTAGCTGGGTATAAATTCACACCATAGCAATAAGCACATCATCTTTTAGATTTAGATTAGATATTAGGAAGAAATTATTTACTGTGAGGGTGGTGAGGCACTGGAATGTGTTGCCCAAAGAAGTTACACATCCCTGGGAGTGTTCAAGGCCAGACTGGATGGGGCTTTGAGCAACCTGGTCTGGTGGGAGGTGTCCCTTCACCTGCATGGCAGCGGGACTGTAGCTAGATGATCTTTAAGGTCCTCTCAATCTTGAACCATTCTATGATTCTATGATCTTCATCAGGAGGACAGGCCACATATAGCAATAACAGAGGAGGCCGTATGTTCTACTTTGAATATTTGAATTAATTTTGTGCCACTGTTGTGATTTATTTTAAAGAAACATAACAGCAAGAATAATGGGACAAGCAAGATCAAGAAGAAACAACTGAGACTTTAGAAGTGTATAATCTATTACATTTATGAAATAATTTTCAGCTGCACGTTTTCAAATATTACTCCTTCATGGCTTCTTATCTTTAATTTTAAACTATTGTGAAAACAGCAGTCAGACGTAACAAATTGTAATAATCTGTAGATCAAATAACATAGAATCTTACAATTTCAGTGTATTTCACTCACGCTCAAAGCTCTTTAGTACTTTATATAAATGGCTGAGACATTTTTCTATTGTCTCCATTAATATATTGGTCAAGTGATGGGCGGAGAGAAGAATGAGCTGAGTATCTCAGTTGAGCCTCCCTTCTTATGACTACAGCCACCCAATAAAGTTTAGAGAAACTTTATTTTGCCATAGGTTGGCTCTAGGAATGGATGCTGTTCCCAGGGCCGTGAACATGGGAATTCCACCTACTGTTATTCATAGCTCCCTCATCCCATCTAAATTCTGACTGAAACTAATGCACCTGAGAGACATAAAAATGGGATTCTTCGGTCAACAGGATGGTTTAAGTACATCTGAAATTCTTCAGGATCTTCCTCTTGCTTTCCCTTAAAAAATTCAACTCCTGGATTATTTTCTGCATGAACAGGTGAAAGCAGTTGATGTTCATGCTTCGAAACATATGACTTGACAACCATGTAGACCATCTTTGTATATCCTGTCAGAATAAAGTGACCCAAAGACAACAGTTTTATCCAGGAAGTCTGAAAATGGCTTCTGGAAGTCACAGTGTAAGTCTTTACTGTACGACTAAATATTTTTAGGAAGAAAATTGTTGCAAAAAATAATCGTTACTCTAATTAATGAAGACTTTGCTGTGGAACTCCTACTCAGCTGGAATCAGATGCTTTTTTAATGGAAATTAATGCAAGCATAATGATTCCACTCTGAAAATATATAATTTTCTGGCTTTCACCAGCCAGACAGCAGAATGCATAATGAAAGAGTGTTTTGAAAAATCACCTACTGTAATCCTATTTTCAATGAGAATCAATAATTTCATATCCGCTTTATATATGTTGTAGAGCACCTTCATGCACAAACCATCAGAATTCTTGTTTCCAGTCTATTGTTAGCCACTTATTCATTATCAGGTAATTCAGTGTGCTATAGAACTAAATAATATATTGCTTGTGCAAAGCCCAAGCACAGAAATCAGTCTTTTTAAAATATTATTTTCCATGGCTTTGGAAAGGGAAGAGTTTGCATGTGTCCTCCATTTGATATTGATTGCGTGCTACTTGTGTATATAGTGCCTGCATCTAAATCTCAAGATAGAGTGAAAATTGGGAAGAAACATGCAATAAAATAAAAGATTTTTTTAAAGTCCTAATAAAAATATCAGTTTCATTAGGGAGGGAAAAAAAAAA
The DNA here is from genome assembly GCA_013400055.1 of Nycticryphes semicollaris. Lineage (NCBI taxonomy): Eukaryota > Metazoa > Chordata > Aves > Charadriiformes > Rostratulidae > Nycticryphes > Nycticryphes semicollaris. Next base: position 32,165 of record VXBJ01006818.1, read on the forward strand.
GTATGTGTATATGTTAGGGAAAGCAAATTGTCAGGATATGATACTCTATTACAAACTCTCTAGATATCTCTAAATATTTTGAGACTTAACAGCTGTAAGATGTGAGATGTAAATCCATATAATACACTCATCAGCACATAACAGCGACATTATTGTAAAAAGGAATAAACAAGACTCAGGAGCCTATTCAAAATTAAAAAGCAACAACTTGAACATAAGCATGGCCTAAATTGGGCTTTTCTTTCCTCTACACCCAGAAAAGAAAGTGAACTAATGAAATAACACTCATGATACTCAATGTAAAAACTGAAACACAACTGACTGGTAAAAGTAATTTATAACATAGTTAGAGTAAGCACAAATCTGTGTACCAAGAAAGATAAATAAAACAGCAAAATTAAGATTATCCACATTTTTGAAATTATATTATCCATTATCATCAAAGATTATGAAGCACGCTTACAGGCTTTCTTGGGTAAATTACAGAGAAATTGTATTAAAACATTGAAATTGTTTAAGGGTCAGTGAATAGACTGAAATTCACAGGTGGGATCACACGTACATTCAAAGTTCTAACATTCAGGCACCCAGGTACCTCACCTTTCCACACTGAAGTATTACCCTTTTTTCCTCCTTAAATTGGGCTCAAAAGTATCTGTTATAGCCCCTGCTGCTTCCAAATCTATTTGATGATTTACATTGTCTTACACAATTTCTGATATGTTGTGGAATGTGAGGACATGAAAACTTCTGCTAAGTGAAAGTTTTCCAAGTTTTTGTTGTATAGGAGAAAAGGTAAAAAAAATCATTGAGCATGAGAGGGTGCAGTAAAAATCTGGATGCAAAAAAATCCCTTTTGTATGGAACAAAATCCTGACTTTCAAAAGTATTAACTGATACTAGGTGAAGTTCTAAATCTGCTCTTATTCTGAGGAAACTTATTTTTCCAGAAGACCACCCTGGAAATAGCTGGCTTTGACTTGAAGTAGCATATGCTAAACGAAACTCAGTTGCAAGCCTTAACACATGGAGAGGGCATCCCTGGTAAAAGGTCAACAAAAGTGTAAATTGTCTCTGTGTGACCACCCAAGGCAGCGATTCACCCGCTGAGGACAATTACTAGCTATGAAGTTGTCCTCTAAAGAACTGCAAACCCACATGTGCTCTGGGGGGAAGGATGGAAAATGTGTACGTTGCTTGGCCAACCACACATGGCAGGGGCTTGTTTTCCTAAGAGGGGAAGGTACAATCTTGCAGGAGCCCCAGCATCACCTCCGGTTGCTGGTGATGCAGACAGTATAAATGCAAGTGAAAATGTCAGGGAGAGGGGGTACTAGATTCTGTCTGGAGACCATTCAGCATTTGGAGCTTGCCTACATCAATCCTCCTTCCACGGCATTCACTGATGCCATCAACCAGAGCAGCTGCATTAGCATACTCCCTCAGGCCAGCAGGGAAAATGCAAAGCTGGGAATTAATTTCTCTTGGTTTTCTTTTCTTTTTTTTTTTTTTCCTAAATTCTTTCATTTTTCTATCTCTTTTTGCCAATCCTGTATTATCTAATTATTTTCCGCACATCATTTTCATATCCAAATCCTAAACAAATATGCATGAACTTGAGTATCCCATCTAAAATATTAAGATTCTTGTTGGTAATAAGACATTACAGAAATCTTATGGGAAAACTGTTCTAGTGAGTCTCAGACCACTGTAATTCTGCTACATTAAAATAAACATCCATCTAAATGTCACCTCTGAATGGTATGAAATTATCATCATCCATCATTTTTTGTACACTTACAGCAATTTCCAGTAAGCATTTTCATAGCAAACAATTTCTTGTATCATAAAAAAAAGAAACACAAAAAACATTTCTCTGTGTTATTCAGTATTTTAAAATAAAGCTCACTGCTAAATTGTGGAATGTTTAAAAAAACTTGTTATTGTGTTATCTTCAATAAAATACTTTACTTAAAGAACAATTTTTAAAAATCTCTTTCAATTTTAATTCTCTCACTGGTTGCTACCAGGTCATGAATTTAAATTATAATGAACAAACAACAGCAAATTCACTGGTACAAATGTTCTATACTTGTTTTTATACAACAGACACCAATGACGTTGAACTTAATTGTTAAACAAGGTCATTTTGTAGCTCCCTCAAAGCACAAGGAGGGAGATCTTAGGGCCTTCTGAGAATTTTATTTTTGTCCCCTGGCTCAGGTACAGCTTTAGCTGTGGTTCACCAAAGACTGAATATGCAGTTTGTCTTTCTTTAGCAAAATTATTATTAATATAATATATTAAGATTATGTATTTACTTCACAAAATATAAGTTAGCAGAGTGTAGCTTATCCTCTGTGCAAATGTGTTTGTGTTTATATGCACATGGCCATAAAGTTCATTGAAAACTTATTTTTCATATAAATCATCATTAAAAGGAGTGTATCCGTACAGTAAGAGGGACAGTGACAGATTGCACCACTTCTCTAAAGACTACAAAAAAACCAAAACTTACTTTTCTATTTCTTCAATTTCTATTAAAGGACATTCATGTTATACATTCTGAAGAGTAAATCAAGAGAAAAAGCTTAAGAGTTTATCAGAAAATTCAGCTCTGAAAATAGTTGTATTATATGAAACAATTATTTCAATTTCAGCATGAAAATAATACACTACTCTTAAAAACAGAAGAGGTAAAAGAGACATTTCCATGACAGGAATCCATAAAAGGACATATTCAGAAATGCTAAGAATTCCTCAGACCTTTCTCTTTCCTGCTTTTTCAAGCAACAAAAATGGATAAGCTAAGTACAGACAAAACATTTGTTCTTCTTCAATCTTTTTCCCCATGGTAGGCAAAACTTTAAAAATATGTGCAAAATATTAGATGACCTGCCCCAATTCACAGCACTCAAATGCAACATATGCATTAACTTTAATGGGATGCCGATGTACTGAAAAGTAAGTAGAGATGCTTGATGACGATAAGCCCTATAGAGCTGTGTTACAATGAAGTGAGAAGAAACTATCTCTGTCCTGCTGATGGGCTTTGACTGCAGAAAGCACTTTTGGGTCCTCAACTGATTAACCATAGAAAGTTCTGGCAAACAGGGCAAACAGATTTGTTTTGGGGCAACGTGATTTTGGTCCAAATCTAGTAGTACAGGGAGGATTTCTATTAACCTTACCTGTTGCTAGCAGTAACAAAGTGAGAATATGAGTACAAAATACTATATTGGTGATATCATTAATTAGCCATTAATAATGGAATAATAATATTGATTAATTATTAATAATTTAATAATTTAATAATAAATACCGTTAATAATGGAATATATTTCCATTACTTGAGTGGATTTTCTACAGTGGTAAGTTGTAAGAAATCTATAAAAGTACACGCTAATTTGTTAATTTATGTCCATGTATCCTATATATATGAAGATTTATTTTTATAAACTAAAGGCAGATCAACACATATATTATTATCACATTAATTTGAAAAGGAAAAAATTGAGAAAAAAAGTGATTTTTCAAATATGTATGTACTGTAGCAATTTTGAGTAGTACAATATACTCTTTAAAAATATGGACCTTCAAGTTTGTAAACCAAACAGTTTAGTAATATTCCTCCTCTCCTTCTTACATGTACTGAAACAAATAATTCTAACCTTCTTTTACCTGATACTTAGTATCTTCATATTATGAAGATTTAATGTTTTCACTTTTATTAAAATTCTTACTGTTTATTTTCTATACAATTATTTTATTTCCTTCTTTTCACCAGAGGTTATTATTTGCATGAGTTTCATATTATTTTAAGCATTACCACTAGTTTATCATTAACCCTTTCCTTCATAAATTATCTCTACTAAATGTAGCGGTTTTTTACTTTTCATTTCATGAGCATTTCATGTTCTATTGTAAATGTCTCTGAACTTCTTTTTTCTTTAATTAGATATTTAAAATTATTTAGATAATTAAAAACCTTCAGCTGTTTTCAGATGAAAAGATGTGAACCATTGATTTGTGTTTTCTGTTGTTTCAGTCTGTCAGCTTTCATTTTAAGGGCATTAAACAGTTGCTAGTCCTAGTGAAATACTCTCTTCCACAGGAATACTTAAATAAATGTTATTGCTTGAATAGATTTCCAGGATATTTTCAATATATTTACTTCTGAACATCTGTTGGGTCACAAGTTATGAAGGAAACTGCCTTTCATTATTTTCTTATCTATCCATTGTCTCCTCTGTTTAATCTTCATTTTGCCCTTTGTTTAATCTCAAAAACTTTTGCCCTCTGATTTACAGAAGTTTTGGATTCATAACAAAAACTAAAATATTACTCCCTTTTTGCTGAAGATTACATCCTCATAGATAAGTGCAAATTTTATGAATCATGGGCCAATAGCAAAACAAAAATACGAAGTTTAAGAGAACTTGAAGGTTATTAAAGGCACAGAAACTGAGCAGACATCCTAAATACTCAGCAACAACAAAAAAACTCTCTTTTAAAAATCTGGTTAACTTTTGCTTTTTTGTCCTTTTAAACAACCTGGGACTCAGTTGCAATGTCTTAGTTAAAATGGCTTTCAATCCAATCTGTTTAATAAATAAAATAATGTTGTTTTTTTTTCCCAGGGAAAACATTTCCCGTGGTACAGAACAGTAGCAGTTACCTCAACAAAGTAAGCAGACACTTAGTAAGTATGAAACAGATAAGTCAGCACTTAAAGCAGTTTTCCTGTTTCTCAGGGGTTTGTCTGGTTTAAAGTTTCAAAAATTTCTCCGCATAAAGGAAAAGAAGGACTTTGTACACTCAAAGCTGGGCTTTAAAGTAAGCTAACAGCAAAGTTTGGATCTGAGAGTCTCAACAGCCTCTATTCAAAAGAATAATGTCCTCAGTGCTAGTGAATAACAATATTTTAAGTAGAAAGCTGCTATATTTGACATTGCCTATCTACACAGACACATTCTTCTGAAATAATTCTGCAGGCAATCTGGGAAATGCCACCACACTAAAGGTTAATTAAGCAGTAAGACATGACAAATCATGCCGTAGCGCGAATTGTACATACCTCAAGAAGACAATGAGGGAGAAGGTAGAGCAAAATGCTTCTGCTGCACCAGTTATCTGTTTATTAGAGCAAATGCACACTGAATAATAATAAAAAAAAAGGCTTTCAAACATCCTTTTGCAGTTTCTAAATGCATAGGTAAAAGGTTGGGGGAAAATTTGACCAAACATATCAAAAGGGTGAGAGTACAAATCTGAACCAATACACCAAGGACTGTACAAACAACAGGATCTTAAACAAAAGGAGAATATATCACAGTGCAGAAATATTTCAGCTAGGGGAAAATGTACTTCAAATTAATGGCAAGTTCCAGTGGTTTTCCTTTCTCTTAAAGCACAGAAAGTTACCCTGTGCCCTTATGGCTAGAACTACTTTTAGAGGTTATCTCTGTAGTAGCATTGGTTAAGTCCTGAGAGGACTTGAGCTGGCACTCACAGGCTGTCAGATCTAACTATAGAAAAACAAAACAAAACAGTCTGTTACTTTATTACTGACTGTAAGTTCTCCCTACAAAACATAGAAATACTTCCAGCAAATGAAGTTTTCCACCAGTTCAGCACTTGTAACAGAATTGTTTGATTTTTTTTTTCTAACACAGATTTTGATTGCCCTACTGGATATATCACGCATCGTGCCTTTCTCCACTCAAAACAACTTCGTGTGGTATTTAATTTTAATTATGTATTCAATTACAACCACAGTCCACCACCTGAGGTTTCATGCTAAGAAAAGAGAAAATATCAGCCAGAAAGAGAAGGCTTCATCAGACATCTTGTGGTGAAGTAGCTACATCAAAACTTTGCCAGATGCAGTTATTCTTAATGATTCTAAATTATTTCAGTTTGTTTATAACTAATTTAATACTCATTCTCAGTGGTAAGTATATTTTATATGATTATACCACAGCAAATCACTACGTATTAAGTTTCTCTCAAATCCAAAACATCTGAGCTTATGAATGTGCAGAAAGGAATCTATCTTTTTCATTAAGAATATGTGGGGAAAAAAAAAATCTCTTTGGAAAGATGGACAAGTGATGAAGAAACCAGGCACGGACTGCAAATCATTTCTCTGCCAAGAGCTTTTTTTTTTTGACCCTGACCAAATCAAATAAAGACTTATTTTCCCACCTGTGCACTGTGTGTATAAATACTTCTTTTTTCATGTGCTTTTCTTATCTGTGTATTTGGAAACTATTTAGTAAGGGGAAAAGATAGCATTCCTAACAGGCATGCAGATATCTGCCAATACTGAAAAGGTCCCCATTAGTATGATTATGGTAGAAAACATAGAATCATAAAACCATAGAATGGTTAGAGTTGGAAGGGACTTTAACGATCATCCAGTTCTAACCCCCTTGCTACGGGCAGGGACACCTCCCACCAGACCAGGTTGCTCAAAGCCCCATCCAGCCTGGCCTTGAACCCCTCCAGGGATGGGGCTTCCACAACTTCTCTGGACAACCTGTTCCAGGGTCTCACCACCCTCACAGGAAAGAATTTCTTTCTGGTATCTAATCTAAATCTCCCCTCTTCAATTTAAAGTCATTACCCCTTGTCCTGTCACTTCCTGACCAAGAGTCCCTCTCCAGCTCTCCTGTAGCTCCCTGCAGATATTGGAAGGCTGCTATAAGGTCTCCCCAGAGCCTTCTCTTGTCCAGGCTGAACAACCCCAGCTCCCTCAGCCTGTCTTCACAGGAGAGGTGCTCCATCCCTCTGATCATCTTCATGTCCCTCTGCTGGACCTGTTCCAACAGGTCCATGTTTTTCCTGTGTTGAGGATTCCAAAGCTGGACACAGTACTCCAGGTGGGGTCTGAGAGCACATAGAGGGGTAGAATCACCTCCTGTGACCTGCTGGCCACGCTTCTATTGATGTAGCTTTCTGCCTTTCCATATCAGCTCTCTCAAAGGATCTCCTTCCTTAGCCTGTTGACCCTGCAAGCCATTCCAGTTTCTGTGGATCTCCTTCAGGCTGCCCAAACTTCCCTATGTGAAAATCCATCTCTCTGGGTTACAGATTCCAGTTCCCAACCCTGCCCTAGAATTAGGTCCCACAGAGCTCCTTTCCACTGCAGGAATTTCTACGGAAATCAAGGAAAAATGTGTGAAATTCTTATGAATGCTTACAAATCAAGTCTATGCAGAAGGTCAAACCCACATTCCTCTGGCCGATGTACTGTCCTCAAAGCAGAGAGAGCAGCACGGGCAGCAAGGATGTGTTGCGGTTCAAAGACAGGAGTGTTCAATTAAGGAGACATTTGTTTCACGTTATAAGACTAGACCTGACTGTGCATTGTTAGAAATTAAAATTTAAATTATTAAAAATCCCTTTCTCTATTTTAGTACAGCAGCTGAAGGGTTTGCTGGGCCTAAGCAAGGAGGAAAACATATTCAACATATTATTTGACACATTCTATTGCAGATTTCACAGTTCTTTAATTTCTTATTCACAAACTGACCTAAAACATAAAAAATCACTTTTTCACAAGAAAAATGTATCTTTATAAGTTTACTGAATGTTTGTGCTTCTGTAAAACCAAACAAATTAGTTCCAGTTCAATACCTTCATACTATGTAATACCAAAGTGTGTTCTGAGGATGAAAAATTATTTGAAACAAATCATAGATCTCCATTCCAAAAAATGTCAGCTGGGATGATATATCAAAGCTGGTCAGTTATGGGCCTGGAGATTGTATTCAAACAGAATTTATTCAAAATAGGCACTTTCTGAATTATACACATTTACAGGAAGACAGTATTTCTAAGCCCAGTGCAATATGCTTGGTCTAAGTGCATCTTCCAGTAAAATTCCTCCTCTCCTAAAATAGCAATGGGATTTTGAGAAATGCGAAGGTAAATTTATTTCGCTTCACAGATTTTATGTTGCTTTTACTCTGTAGACTTACCAGAAGAATGCGTAAACCGGTTTTGTTAAATAGTCTTGTTTGACAGGGAAGTAGCCTCTGTGATGTTAATTAAAAAAAAAAAAGAAAACAAACAAAAAAAAAAACCCCAAACCAACTGAAAGTATACCTGTGGAAAAATCTTGATTATGGACCAATAGTAGGATAAGAATGTGATGATATTGCAAAACAGACATTTTCATACTGAGTTATGGGTTTTTCTATTAATGTACCACATACAGATTCCTGTTAAGGTTTTTCTGAAGGTCTGCATTAGACTTATGTTTCCTTAGACGTTCACCTGCCATTTTGATAGCTTTGCCAATTTTCTGTAATACCTGGCATGACCTTCTTAAAAGTATGAATTTTCAAAGGCTTTGTCTTCTTTAAACAAATGCCTGCTTGTTGGATTGTATCTTTCTACCTTTTACTAGTTCTTCTCACGTAGTTAGTTTATTAGCTTTTTTGCAGGTATTATCAGTTAAAAAATTCTCATGAGCTACATTGGCCTTTGCCACCAATGAGACTCTTTCTGCTGATTTCAGCACAATCTAACGAGCTGTTGAAGACAGAGTCACAGATGCATAGACTATTACAATTTCTTTTCCACCATCTGTCATTTATACTTTGCAGGTTTTAGTGTTTCCCAGAAGAAAACTGTCTTCTACCTACTGCCACACTTTGCACCAATTTTTAGTAATGCAGATTATCCTTGATTTCCTCTAAGCTTTCACAAAATCTGTGCCCATTCCCACTAATAACTGCACTTTTCAACCATCACTCTCATGTCTTGGTAAAGACCTTGGGCCACTTTATCAGGCACGCATCGTCTTCCTTCCCAGTAAATCCTTAACACAATAGGTGTTACCATGGTTCAGAATTAGAGATTGGGACAGTAAAGGGAACTTTGTGGTGGGAGTCTGCTACGGGGCACCTAACCAGACGTAGCCTGTCAACGGTGCGTTCTTACTCCAGCTGGAAGAGGCATCATGATCACAAGCTCTCATCCTGATGGGTGACTTTAACCATTCTGGCATATGTTGGAAAAGCGACACGGCTGGTTGCAGGCAATCCTGGAAGCTCTTAGAGTGCCCAGACAACAGCTTCTTGACACAAGAAATAAACACCCCTACTCCAGGAGAT
>VXBJ01006818.1:48172-61293 GCA_013400055.1 Nycticryphes semicollaris
TCTTTATGGTGAAGGCACAAGAGCCCTGGCAGAGGCTGCCAAGGGAGGGTGTGGAGTCCCCTTCTCTGGAGATGTCCAAGCCTCTCCTGGATGCAGTCATGAGTGATGTGCTCTGGGCAATCCTGCTTTAGCAGAGGAGATAGACTGAAAGATGTCTAGAGGTCCCTTCCAACTCTGGCAATTCCATGATTCCATGATTTCCTCAAAAAAAGCATAATTTGTAATGTGCTGGATTAAAAAAAAAAAAAGTACAATTAAGAGCGAAATCTAATTAAAACACAGAGCTAGAAGAAATGAAATTTCAAGTTTATTTTTTTATAGTAATCTGACCAGTTTTTCAATCCTATGTTCTGCACAAAACCTATAATCTCTGTGGTCAGAACAGTTTCTTTGGGTGCCATAGAAATGTTACTGCAATCCTTATACAAGGTGTGGCTTGCAGAGAAAAGTTAGGTCCTATATTGTTTCTATAGTTCCTTGATGCTCTACAGGCCTACAGAAATCACAGTGATATTATAAATCAGATAAGTAATACTAGATGATGTGACCACCTAGTACTTATGGTTAGGTCTAGCTCCTCTTCTGCTTCACTACTACCTTAGAGTGTTCCTTGGCTACTAAATCAGTGCTGCGTGTCATAAAAAACACATGGTCTGAATTCAGATTAAGTTTTGAGGGCTGGTGTGTTTTTTTAAGCCATCATTGTTGTCTGTAAATAGACTGGAGCAAAAGATGGTTCATCAAACAAAATACTGCTTGCCTGATAAACTTTGCAGTAGGGTTACTAAAGAGCTGACAATGTTCATACTGTTTACCATGGAAGATAAATGCAGGGAAGGTGGAGCAGCAGTATGTTGTATGAAAACAAAAGACAACCCAGCCTCTTAGCTATTCGATTCCTACACTTCTGTCACCTCTAAAAAATCAGGTCAGTAGAACAAACGTTTAGCTTGCATTTTTGCTTCCTCCAACTCTCTGTTTTCATTGTTCCTAGTTATCTAAGGACCGGATAGATGAAGATCTAAAGTCTGGCTAAAAGGAAAACATTAAAAACTTCAACATGGTATGGAACTCTTCCTCTAATCTCATTAATAACACATTGTGTGATTCTAGACATAAATAATGAGGATGCTATATTAAGAAGGCCACTACTTGGGAAAATATCATGGTCTATCTTGCAGAATCACTTACTCAGCTGTCATGCAAATGAGGAATTTACTTCATGTTGTCTTGTTGGCAAGTAAAATCAAAATGCTCTGCTCATATAGAATCAAACATACTCAAAACTTAAACCTTCATTCAGTCCAATTCTGCTTCTATTTCTTTCTTCTTGAGTATAGGCCCTCCTCATGGATATAAACAGTGCAAACATTTCTGTGCAACTCACAACATAGTCGTGAGGTAGATGTAAATGTCTAATTCCTTATTTTCTCAACTCTAGAAGAGACAGTCCCTTTTTGACTCTCAACCAAAAGCAAAAACGTAAAAAAAACTTCATCACCTAAACTACATTTTTATGGTGGATTTGGATACATAAGACTGAAGTCACAATTTTCTAAAGCCTTGATCAGCTTAACTTTTGTCATCTTTACTACTGATGTGTAATTGTGTGCAAAAGTATACTTAGAAATGCCTCACCTTTGAACTATGCTCTGCTTCAATCCAGAAAGCAAGCAGGACCTGGTTGACAGAGGGCTTAACCTACAAAGCTTAATATGCATAACAGCAAAGAATTTAGCCTAAAATACAATATTCATGAACTCTGTTGTCAAAAAAGGACCATGGTGATGACCAAATGACAATCTCATGAAGAGAACTCTTCCTTACATGAGAAAGGTTGGTGCTAATCCTGTCACAGTCTGACATTAATTGTATTTTCCACCACCCAGAAAAGAGTTTAACCTTCAAGATTACAATATATATTAGGAATAGTCCTATTACCTCAACTCCTTAACTTTGCTTTAATGGTTGATACCATAGCACTATGTGGGTTATGCTACCTTGAATGTCTCAGCTCAGTGTTGTTTTAGATAGCACAGACATGTCCTGAGGTTTCAGGGGAATTTCTTTAATAGGTGTCAAAGTTCTAAAAGGCAGACATTTACCAATAATAGGACTATAACACATATAAATCTATTCTAGTAATAGCTGAATATAGCCTATATTCAATAATTTATACTATACCCAGCAGCACTTCATTATTCTTACTTTTTCTTTTCTGATTGGTAAACGTAAATCTTTTACTGCTTAAGGCCAAGGTTGCATCCATTGAACAACCAGCTTTGGAGGGTTTCAGTTTTCCTAACTGAAAGCAACTGCTGTCTCCTGAGCTGAGCTTTCAGAATCTTCAGAGCAAGACAGACCAAGCTTAGAAAGTAAATGTTCTGTGCTGCAAAAAAAGGAAAGTCCAATTCATTTTATAGAAAGAATGGGTTAATATATTGTATTCTTCCCTCTCCATCAACACACCCACCACACCTACACTGTCTCCTGAAGACTTGCATGCAATTTATAATTGGATCAAATTAACATTCTTCCCTCTGCATTAGTTATACAACCACTAGGGTTGTTACACATGGGTAGCTTCAGCTATCAGCCAGTGAAGACTATCACTTTATACAGCTAGGGAATATTATCCTAATTTTAGAAAAAGAAGATTGAATAACAGAGAAATTAATCGCCTGTCTAAATCAAACAGAAAATCTATAAATGGTAGAGAACCAAAACCATATTTCTGGGGCTATAATCATAAGAATATCCATTATATTTATCTAGTAAGACCACACTGAGACTTTGTACTAGGCCATGAGAAACTGAAAAACACTTCTTTGTATATTGAGCCTAAATTTTCTCTGAAGAACATGAATTTCAAATGTTCATTAGGTATGCCCTGCATTTAGAAACATAGAAAATATTACAAATTTTTAGCATAATTAACAAGCTCATAAAAGTCAATTGACAGAGGTACATAGTACAGGAATTAAATTTGACTCTAACTCTGCACTGTCAGATTTCAAAATTAATTGCTTGTCCAAAGGTGTCTACAAAATGACTATTGCATTATGGAGATCAATTTAAGCATAGCCATGATCTGAAAGGAGAGACAGCTGGCTTAACGTACAATAATTCAATATACGCCATAACTAAAATCACAGAGGATTTATAGTTTTATTTTTAAAAAGTTATAAAGCTTTTCACTGTTGGGCCTCCAAAGAACAGTTTCCTGTAGTAGAGAGACTCCAAAGTCTGGTCATGTAGGCTGTGGGATGTACAGGACCACATCAAAGTCCATACGCTTTGCTTGAAAGAGTGAAAAACTCCAGAAAACTTTAAACATCCTGATGTCATCTGATTCATTGCAAGATATATAATGATCACTCTTAATTCATACCAACAATATGCTTCTCATCATTAATATTCGTTCATATTACAGAAAATCTGGGCAGTATTTTCATAATGTTCCTAAGAACAGAGCTATACACATCTGATCTGAGCAACAGCTCTAGAGGAGACGGCAGTTTTACTCACATATTGCCTGCTTTTAAATTCACCAGAGTCCTGAAATATAATAAAAACAGGAAAAAAATTGGACTTCAAGCTATCAAGAAGCTAACAATAGCTTTAGTAAACCAGAACAGAAAATTAAACTGAAGTTCACAGATATAAGCACTACTTTTCTAGTTCATGTCTCTGTGGCAGGGAAGAGGAACAAAACAGATAGTGACTAACTAGAAAACTAGTGTGAATTTATAAATGGAAATGAGCTTGGTGAAAGTGACTGAAGCATAATGAATGTTGACAACAGTGACAGCTGACAAGTTTCCTTAAACTTCAGGAAGGCTCTGAATACACAGTCTCCTAAAAGACTGTTACACATGGTTAGCAAGTGCTGTATGGTTTGTGATATGATTTAAAAAAAAAAAAAAAAAAAGTGTATTAAATCAGCATAATCCTGTTAGTCAGTGAAAGGACTAACAGCTCTGAGGAACAGTAAAAGAGAGGTTACTGAAGGAATCCAATTTGCATCCTTTCCAGAAGGCTTGACGGTGCAAGAGCATGTAGTAGATTTCTTCTAAAGCACAAGTCCACATGTGGCTCTAAATTACGTCAGTGGATTAGCCTAGTTAAAAACACTCCAGAAAACAGGAGTGGTTCTCCCTAGCTCACTTCCTCAGTTGATGGGATGTTTCCTTTCTCCCATCAATGGGAGAAAAATGAGACCCTTCTGTCCTGCAGGCTCCCTGCAGTCATGTAACAGAGGTGTTTAAAGAGCTCTTTTGACCTTTTATTTCGCAGCTACATTGATATTTCCATAATTGAGAATTTGGATCATGGATGAGCTCTTTTGAAGCATAAGTAGCATTAGGAAAGTTAACACTCAGTTTGAAACCAGGATTACTCCTGACCAGTAGAGTCAAAATGCCTCCTCATCCAGATGGAGAGCTCAAAGGAATATGAAGGTGTTCAAAACCAGAAAGGGAAACCAAGCAAGGAGAAACTCTGCTTTCATTGGGAAAGTAGCCCTACCTCACCTGTCCTAAACAAATTTCCCAGGTTGTGGATGGTTTAATCTTTACCATGTATACCATTTGTTTCTTGCATTCTTATGTATTCCAGAGCATTGTTTCTTAAGAATGTATGCTTTAGCTTAATTCTCCTGGTCAAGTGACTTTTCCCAGAAGTTTTGATGAGGTGATCATGGTATTCTGCCCAAAATATCACACAAGGTCGTTATGTTGTATTCAAATAAAATATTCTGGGGACAAATACTTCCCATTTTGGCTACACAGATCTCTGCATTCAGTTTATAAAGCTCTGGAGGCACTTTCTCAATGTAAAAGCTATATAAATGTAAATCACTTTAATCGTTTCTGCTACAATATAAGCATTTCACAATGCTCATAATACACATTTCAGAATTATTTGGGTGCTATTTCCATGTTTCTTCAGCAAAAGGCTTTCCTAGTTTAACCTCAGGGTCAAAGTCCATCAAGCAAACACATACCTGATAAATTTCATCAGATCATTTGCAAGATATTTTTCATTCATATTCAAGCTAGAAACTGTTTTGGTTTTCCAAGTATTTATTAATTTCATAATATCTAATATCTCACATAGATTCACTGTTTCTGTTTTCTAGAAAAAGCTCATATTTTAAATGCATTACATCTACAAAGCTTGTAAAAACCATACACTTGTGTTAAGACAAATGGCCTAGAGCTTGAACCTCCATTTCAAATGGAAATACACAGTTTTTGAAGAACAGCAGTCCACTAGATTCTTTATGTTTCTTTATCTATAAAGCTCATAAAAAAAATCCATTTCAATACTGTAGCTACAATGATGAAGAAATCTGCTTTGCTAATTTTCTGTATAACTTCACATCTGAGACAGTAAGACAAATTTAAATTGTTCATGTATCAAAGTAAGTATTATGTACAAGACTTGCATGCTGGAATAAATTGCTTCATAAGTATAATATGCACTGAATGTAAATATGGCGTGTATACATTATCACCAATTAGAAGGCTTTCAGCTGGGTCCAAACTTGGTTTTAATGAATATGTCCCTATAAGCAAATCAATAAAAATACTCTTAAATGGACAGGACAATGATTTCTTCTACAGAAAGGAGGAAACTGGAAGTGAAAATAGCCTAGCAAAAGGTTAAGAGAACACGAGTGGAGGGTGTGATGGAAAGGATTACTAAGATGGAAAAAAATCACATTTTTCAGACCTCTGAAATATAGAATCATAGAATGGTTTAAGGTGGCAAAGACTTAAAGATCTTCTAGTTCCAACCCCTCTGCCATGGGCAGGGACACCTCCCACTAGACCAGGTTGCTCAAAGCCCCAACCAGCCTGGCCTTAAACACCAGGGACGGCGCATCCACAGCTTCTCTGGGCAACCTGTTCCAGTGTCTCACCACCCTCACAATAAAGAATTTTTCCTAGTATCTGACCTAAATCTCCCCTTTTCCCATTTAAAACTGTTACACCTCATCCTATCGCTATAATCCCTGATATATAGTCCCTCTCCAACTCTCCTGTAGGCCCTCTTCAAGTACTGGAAGAGGCCATAAGGTCACCACAGAACATTTCCTTCTCCAGCACGAACAACCCCAACTCTCTTTGATTCTCAACTCTTTCTTTACAGAAGAGGTGTGTCAGCCCTCCCTTCACCTTTGTGTCTTCCTCTAGACTCTCTCCAGCATATTCATGTCTTTCTTATGGTGGAGGCCCCAGAGCTGGATGTTGTATTCCAGGTGAGGTCTCACGAGAGCAGAAAGGAAGAATCCCCTCTTTCCACCTGCCAGTCATGCTTCTTTTGAAGCACGCAATTATGGCTCCTGTTGAGCTTCTCATCCACTAATACTCCCAAGTCCATCTCCTCAGGGTTGCTCTCAATCCATTCTCCACCCAACCTTTATTTGTGCCTGGGATTGTCGTAACCTAGGTGCAAGACTATGCACTTCCCTTGGTTGAACTTCCTGAGGTTCACATGGTCCCTCCTCTCAAGTCTTCACAGGTACCTCTTGATGGCATCCCTGCCCTCCAGTGTATCAACTCCTCCTCACAGTTTGGTGTCATTGGAAAGCTTGCTGGGAGTGCTCTGAATCCCACCATCCATGTCTCAAATAAATATATTAAACAACGCTGGCCACAATACTGATGCCTGAGGAATGCCACTCATCACTGGCTTCCACTTGGACACAATGCCATTGATGGCCACTCTTTCAGTGCCACTTTCCAGCCAACTCCTTATCCACTGAGTGGTCCATCTGTCAAATCCATGTGTCTCAAATTTGGAGAGAAGGGTGCATGCGGGACAGCGTCAAATACTTTGTACAAATCCAGATAGTGGTGTCAGATGCTCTTCTCTTATCCACCAGTGTTGTAACCCCACTATAGAAGGCAGCCACATTTATCAGGTACATTTGCCTTTAGTGAATTCAGACATCACTGATCACTAGATCACTACCTTATTTTCCATGTACCTTAACAGACAGGAGGATCTTGCTAGGCACAGAGGTGAGATTGACTGGCCTGTAGTTCCCTAACTCTTCATTTTTTTCTCTTTTTAAAAAAATGGAGTTATGTTTACCCTTTTCCATTGAGTAGGAACTTCAACAGACTGTCATGACTTTTCAAATATGATGGATAGTGGCTTAGCAATTGCATTCACCAGCTACCTCAGGATCTGCAGATGTATCTCATCAAATCGCATGGACTTGTGTACCTTCAGATTTCTTAGATGGTCTTTGGTCTTCTAGATGGTCTTCTAGATTTGGTGTTGTACTACAGTGGGCAGTTCTTCATTCTCCCAGTCCCTGCCATTGCCTCATGCAACTAGGGAGGTGTGACTAGAGCAGTTGCCAGTGAAGACTGAGGCAAAAGAAGTCATTGAGAACCGTAATCTTCTCCATATCCCAGGTAGCCAGGTCTCCCACTTCCTTGTGGAGAGGGCCCACATTTTCCCTACTCTTCCTTTTTATCTCTGATATAGCTGTAAAAGCTTTTCTTGTTGCCTTTAACATCTCTGACAAGATTTAACTCTGTCTGGGCTTTAGCTTTCCTAACCTGATCCCTGGCTGCTTGGACAATTTCTCTCTATTCCTTCCAGCTTACCTGTCCTTGCTTCCACTCTCTGTAGGCTCCCTGTTTCTGTTTGAGTATGTCCAGGAGCTCCTTGTTCATCCATGCAGACCTCCTGGAGTTCTCGCCTGACTTTGTCTTTGATGGGATGTATCATTCCTGAGCTTGGAGGAGGTGATCCTTGAATATTAACTAGCTTTCATGGGCCACTCTTTCTTCCAGGGGTTTATCCAATGGTACTCTGCCAAGCACATCCCTGAAGAGACTGTTAGGCATATGCTATCAGTAAACCATCTCCCCCATGTATCTTGCAAGTCCTAACCATTACACTTTAAAGTAAACTTTGAGATGAATTAACATCAGTCAAATACATCGAAGTTTGAAGAACTTCTTTACTTTGAGGGTGGCAGAGCATTGGAACAGGCTTTCCAGAGAGGTGATGGAGTCTATCACTGCAGAAATTCAAAACCCACCTGGACACATTCCTGTGCAACTTCCTCTAGGTGCACCTACTTTGTCAGGGAGGTTGTAGTAGAAGATCTCCAGAAGTCCTTTCCAACCCCATATTTCTGTGAGTCTGTGATTCCATTACACTGGCCCAGCATCTCCTGCTAAGTTTGTGCCTGATGCCCTAGAAACAACAGTTTAAGAAGAACTGTGAAAACAGTTATGGCTATCATGGTGGAAGAGAGTTGCTCTCTTTCAGAGAAATGTTCACATATATGAGATGCAAGGGAGAAAATTGTTACTAGCATAAACACTGCACGACAAGTGACATTATTTACAGCTGTTTGCTAAATCATTCTGAATAATGTCAAAAATCTGCAACCCTGAAGACTAAACAGGGCATGAAATATAATATTTAACAGTAAATTCAATGAACTATTGCCAATTCGATTAAGAAAATAACATCTCCATAAGTCAAAAAAGAAATCCATTATTGTAAGAAAGTATCTGACTCTCATATGCTATAGTGAATTTTGACTCATTGGGGTTTTTTAAGATCTCACATACATGTAACAAAAGCCACCAACAGATCAGAAATCGTCACTGATCAGAATAATTATTCAGTGTCAAGTGCACTATATATACTTGAAAGTGTGTATTTTCGTTTGATAGAAAGAACAAGCAAGGACAGGCAGTAGAATTCCCGTACATGGAGATTCTCCAATCATCTTATATGCTGCAAATTTTCACTGGGCTGATCCGGTTTACATTTGTGTTATCCCACTGATCAAGCAGACAAGGATAAATTAGATATCATGAGGCTTGAAGAGCACTGTAGGAAATCATAACCAGAGGATGATTGTTAGCAGTCAGTAAACCCAGGCTGATAAGATGCACAGTATCTGAAACTCTGCTCAGCATTGTATAGAATGAAGCTTACAGTTTTGCTAGATTATTTACACACTAGTTTTCCCAACTTCTCCACATTTATGACCCCCTAATCAAGGGTCCATTTGCCATTCCACCAATCTTTTAGATTTCCCCATGTGAAAATAAGATTTGTCCCAAAATATTCATCCCACAGTAGTCTCCACAGAAAAGAATCAAGATCTTTTTTTCCAGAAAGGTTTAATACCTTAAAAACAAACAAATACAGAGAAATAATAAACTACACAGTTCTGCAGTAGCTCTTAGCTTAGATGCATGAGCATTTTGCTACTTGCATACATCTAATGAAAAAGTGAGTACTGATTCTCACTACGTTAATTTTCTAATTGAATATGGGTTGCTATCAGTTCCTTCATACTTATGTTAGACACGTTTTTACCCACACACTTTGCTAATAATTTTAAAATCTTTACAAAGTGCTTTAAGAAGGTTGTAAGTGAAGAAAATTAGACCCTGGATAGAATAATTTTAGAATAATTGAAATGTTAAGCTCACTTGGAATAGATAAATACTTTTTCCTCCTTCCCCTCTACAGTCATCACTATTTTACTAATTAGATATATAGATTCTATAACTAGTACAGTATTCATTATTCATTACAATTACATTTGATATTTCCCAGTGCCAATTCTAAATATTCTTTATAGTTTTTAAAACATTATTGGATGCACACTGGATTCTCATCATCACTCTAGCATTGCAGTAGCTGAGCCAAACCAGTACAAGTACTATCAATTGCTTAGTTATATTAAGGATCATCCTGGTCATCCATTCATCTATCTACCATATAAAAATACAAATTACTTAAGTAACATAAAAAAATTAAAATGTTTGTTTTGTTTTTTCCTAATTATTATGGGTATAATTTTGTAAAGCACGCAGTGCATCTTTTACACAATGTTACTAAAAGTAAGGATGGATTCTCTGATGAGGTAAATTGTCAAAGTAACAATGAAGTCATTATCTGTGACCAGTTTAACATGTGACCACATCTGTCAAAGATGAGGTACTTAAATGAGCTTATATGTTGCAGTAAGTTATGGATCTAACCTGTATCACTGTAACATAACTCAATGGGAGACTCTGGGCATTAATGAAGTCTGGGAAATTAGGTTTCTAATTCAGTCATAGGTACATGTGGTTGAAAAATATTTTAGCACTTCTAAAAAAACTCCATAATTGAAATAAAATGTATACATTCTGATTTGCACAAAATTTTCTGTCTCGTTTTGGACACAAAGTTGTCCTACTGCATATATTTCTCTGATGTTAAAGCCAACAATCATCCAAAAGCAGCAATAACATATTTCACAAATGAAAATGCTACAAATTGCCATTTGATAGAAAGTTAACAGTGTAAAAGAAGAAAAACTATTAAATCTTCCTGATATCTCCTGGTCCAAACAGACCTTTTCTGATCTTGTATTAGAATCACCTTGTTTTAAAACATGGGTTGTATGGTAAGCCCCAAAATGGTTTTCTTAGGCACTGTCAACAGTAAGCAGCCAGATTCCCTGCAGCAGAGGCAATACAAACCTTTTGGTGGAAATGATGAATAATTCTATTGTACATTTAGATTCCAGAGGAACAGCAATCAGAAAGTGTTGTTCCATAAATAATGAATGACATGGCTTTCAGAGGAAAACCACGCTGCTGTTATTTCATCTTTATCCCTTCTTGGTAATGAAAGACCCTTAGACAGTAACGGTTTCATGTTCCCACAGGGCATTCAACTGCATTTTAAAAGTCTTGAGGATGCTTTTTTTTTGATACATTTTAGCAGGCATGATTCTGGGAAGAAAGAAGTTAGAAGTTTTTCTTCAAAATGTAATTCTATTGAATCATAAGTATTTTGCTCCAGATAGATTATGTTTAACAAGCATTCAGTAAATTAAATACAGGATTCCCATGATTCTTTGTGTGAATTCATGATGAGCTGCTTGCCTGCTTCGCAGCACAGGGTGATCCCTACATGTGGATTGTTCCAATGAGGGGAAACATGACATTTCCTTGTCCTGGGAGAGAATCTGCTGAGACCACACAAAAAANTTCCCACTACAAAGGGGAAAAAATGGTCCCCCAAAAGAATTCCTAAAAGCTGTTAGATAAGAAACTGTGAGAGGGTAATAATTAGGCTATCAATGAATCATAAATCTTGACTGCTTATGCATCAGTCACAATGTACCTGCTAATTATCAAAGGTTTTGTAGACACAGTTACCAAAGTCTATTGTACATANTCAGGAATACCCACTCGTACTTATGGCGTGCTGGATGTTGAGATTTGTGAGTATTTATAAATCTGTGTTCTCCCATGTGTAAAGTTTTAGTTATTCAGATGGTGTATGGAAATAATCATGTGATAACTGAAACAATAGACTTCTACAACAAATCAACAATAGACTTCTACAACAAATCAACCAGCAGCAACAACCAGCAAAGATATGTCAATAATGACACATGAGGCATGCCAAAGTTCTGTTTTCAAACGACCAGAGACTATAAAGGTAGACCTAATGTACTACTCTGCTTTTTGCCAAAACTGTCTTATCTCTAACAATTTGTAACCCAGGGTCTTCCTGAGCCTGAGGCACTTTTCATGTATTTAATAGTGTTTCATGGATGTTTTATCTAGGAATTTGTCTGCACTTATCTTGGACACAAATAACCTGGTAACTTTCATGCTATTCTGTGTCAAGTATTGCTCATTAACTACTTTTTGTGTTTGAACTTGCCTCTTGATAGCTCGGATGCCCTATAGTTCTTCTGTTAGAAGAAACAGTGGTGAATTGACAACTTGTCCATTCCACTTATGTTTTCGTAGACTTCTATCAGATCGCTTAGTCATTTATTCTTAAACTGAAGAGTTCTAGTCTGTTTAATCATCCCAGGTATAGAGGTCCCTTTATGAACTTTATCATGTGTGTCACTGCTGTTGAGAAATCAATGAATTTGGGGTCCATACTCCTTCAAAAACTTGAGAATATATTTTGCTTTATGCATTGTGAGCATACATCATACAGCTTCATTAAGCCTGCTTAAGGTTCTGAAGGTAAAGAGAAAATGATGATTAGTATTTTCAGAACTGAAGCCAATGAATTGTTTGTTTGTAAACTGAATAAAAAGGCTACATTCTTTATGAAGAAGTTAACTCTCTTGCCTTAACTCTAGCAGTTATCACATACAAAGCATTATAAACCTGCTGCCAGTGTCTGGTGGCATGAAGAGTGGATTGATGTTCAAATAAATGGCACTATGGTTTCCTCCTTTTCCCTGGACTCCACTTCAGCACTTGGCCTCAGGGTTATCTGGCACAAGTTTCTGTTTTAGCAGCATTGGTGATTGGTGCATACTCTGCCTTCATTTCCAGCCATGCACGCACCTACTGGGGGCAATCTGAGGCACTGAATCTAGGAAATTAAGAGTCACGGTGTAAATTACAAAGCAAGAAAACCTGATTTTATCTTGCCAAACTTGCTTTTCTATATGACTAATCTCAGTACACTGTTTTCTTTGTGAGTTCACTTGATGCTTTTCCATGAGCATGTCAGGTTTCTTATTTCTCTGCATTTGTCCTTAGCCATTAATACCTTTAAAAATTGTGATATGAGATCATTTTAATTAGGGATTTACAAATGCCATAAGTATGTTCGTCTTCTGGTAGAGCATTTGCATAGAGCTAAATGCTTGTTGAAAAAGAAATACCAGTTTTGGAGACTGATTTTCTATTGATTGCAGATTTTGTTGACTATCTTCAAAATCAGCTGAGTTCACAAAGTATCAAGCTTTGTCAAATGGTCTTTTGCAGTCACACCAGCACCTTTCTTTTGCCCAACTGGATCATTCAGGTGTACTCCTGTTTTATTCAGGCCTTTAGAGATTGCCCCACTAGACTGAATATGGACCACGAGTAAACAAACTTTTACTACCCTGTATTTGCTTGTGGATTGAGTCAAGTTACTAACATGTCTGCAGCAGTAAAAGAAAAAAATTACTTGCTAGTAGTTTTGTTTCAGAGAAAGTGTGGGCTGAAAAGACAGAGAGACAAAAAACGTCTCTCCATCTCACAATCTGTGTTTCAAGCATGTAGTGTATTGGCTTCTTCAGGCATATTACTAACCTTATTACCACT
>VXBJ01006818.1:101884-113434 GCA_013400055.1 Nycticryphes semicollaris
AATGATTATAATAGGATCTAGTTTGGCCTGAGAACTATAGGAAAACAAAAAGACACAAAGAAAATAGTGCACTGTCAGGTCAAAAGAGAAGCATATACTGAGAGTGTCCCAGATTTACAGCCTACCTACCTTCCTACAGTGTAGTAGGAAATCAAACAATGCATGGAAATGCTTATAATGAGTGCTGCAGCACAGCTGACAACACGAGGCACCCTCCCAGACAACCCTCAGGAACGTTCCACAGACAAAGGTCAATCTGCCTGGCAGACAATTTACGCAAGACCATCCTATTTTAGAGACTAAAACCATTTGCTAGCAATGACATGAGCAATGCCATGACTTTCGCCCTCAGAACCAGGACATTTTCCGGGGTACGTTTAATTTACTTGCAGAGACATGGCATTCTTCATGTTCTGCCTTTAGGTTCCTATTGAAATCTGTGTCATTATTTGTCCCTACAATAAGCACCTCTTCCGTAATTGTCTCTTGTGTAGACAAATATACACACACAAGGTATTTACCAGGTTGTTCTACCTGTCTTCTTAAGGAAACTGATTTTTTTCTCCAGCCTACCATTCCACTGAGACAGCAGGATGATGCTGGTAATAACAATTCCTACCCAGATGGACGCTGGTGAGACAGGTAATCCTGGATAGCTAGAGAAATCTTTTTAGGGGCTTCCAGTCTTCTTAAATTTCACAAAATTACAGGTTTGTACCTTTGCTCTGAACCTGGACAAGCCAGCTGTGTTGACTATGGTTACCTGAGAGGGAAATGGTAACAACCAGACCTTACAAGAGAACAGCACTGAGAAGTCAGACGCTCTGGAAGGGTTAGGGAAAGAGCAAGTAACAGTGCATCCAGGTTAGCATTTTAGTTCAGAAAGACCATCAGTGAGATTTTGAAGCCAATCTCCCATGTAGCCCCACTTCTCTTGCTTTGGTTCTCACGATAGATTGGTGTGGTATCAAAGCTGTCTTCCTTTTAGATGACAGGAAACCACACTATGTGTTCCTCCAAGACTGCATTAAAGTTGCTCCAAATGCAAATAGGCATCTAGTCCAAGAGTCAAGGGTGGGTCTTGTCTGGAGAGAGGCTTATGAAACACAGAGCAGATACCTCAGTACCATCTAATCGTCTCTACAGACCTATGTATGTTGTGCTGTGCTATGTGGCAATGTATACACAGCATATATCATACATTACTTCAAATTTCCATTGTAAAATAAATAAATAGATCTATAAATAAAAAGCAGGGAGAACCAAGCAACTGGAACTTTTTCTTCTAGAACTCTTGAAAAAGTGTTTTCTTTGCCTTCAACCTACATCAACCAATGAATTGATGGTAAGTTAACTACAAAAATTCCCTTGGACAATGGGCAAATTCACTTAGAGAGTTTAAAAGAGTTTGAAAGTTTTTCACAGAATCACAACATTGCTGAGACTGAAGGGAACTCTGGAGACTGTCTTCAAGTTTCCTGCTGAAAGTATTCTAAACTACAGCAGCTTTCCCAGGACCTTGTCCACATGGATTCTGAATATGTCCAAGGATGGGAACCTTACAATCTCTCTGGGCAACCTGTTGCAGTGTTCGATTGCCCTCAAAATATCATAGGGTTCTTATGCTTAGGTGGAATTCCTTATATTTCAGTTTGTATCCATTGGTTCTTGTCCTGTTAGTGGAACCACCGGAAACAGTCTTGCTCCACTTTCCTTACCACCACCCATCAGGTATTTATACATGTGAATAAGATCCCAAGATGACCCAGAACCTTCTCTTGTCTAGGCTGAGCAGTCCCAGCTCTCTCAGCCTTTCCTCACAGGAGAAATGCTCTAGTCCCTCCATCATCTTAGTGTCCCTGAGCTGGACTACTCCAGTAGCTCCTTGTCCCAGCCCAGACTTGGACACAGCACTCCAGATGCTCCAGCGCTGGCCTTCAGTATTCCAGAGACTGGCCTTCAGGAGACCTTTGTGCTGCTGAGCACAACTTTTTAGTGCAGCAGTTCAGCCAGTTTTCAACTCACCTGACTGTCTATTTACCTGGCCTGCACTTCATCAGTTTGTGTGTGAGGGTGTTACAGGCTTCAAAGCCTTACTGAAGTTGAGGTAAGCAACGCTGACCCCTCTCATGTCACCCACCAAGCCAGCCTTCTCATCACAGAGGACTACAGGGTCTTCTTACTCCTTGGGCTGTTGCAGGAACTGAGCCTGAATTCCAAAACTTGGAGCTTATCTAAATATATGGTTTTATTTCAAATATGTCTTCAGGATATTTTCATTTTCCTGAAAATCAGTCTTCAAATGATACTCCCTGGATTTCTTAAAGGTGTACAACAGACAACTACATATCTTCACATTATTTAAAAACTCATTATGTTTTTTAATGAAAACTTTAAAAATTGCCAGATACTGAATGACAGTTTCTCTCTAAGTTATTCATACATTTCTATTATCTCTAAACATGATCATGATGAAAATAAAGAAATTTATCCAGTATTTCATATATTGTATGACTATATTTATATATGAAATGCTGACAAGTACTCTGTGCTTCAGGTGTTCATTTTGCTTTTTGCATTATTAGTCCAGATTTTCTTTCTGATTTCATAACTGTGGAAGGTGGGAGAAAATGAGTGACAAATACTACATTTAATTACTTTGATACTAGTGTGTTTCACAGTTAAGACAAAGATGTTAGCACCTTTTTCTCTCAGGAGGGTGAGAAAAAAATAGGAAAGCGGCATTTTTATCTTGATTCTTTGAAACTGTATTTTTTCTGTATTTGCTTTTGGAAACTTACACTATGGTGTGTAACAGAAGAAAACGTGATGCATAAAGGGGGAGGACAAACTGTTACAACTCTGCAGCATTTGGGTGTAGAAACTTTTTGGGTATATAAAACTTTTGAACTGATCCCAGGCACAATGCATCATTCTCCTTGCTTTCAGAGGAAAAGAACGCAAGAAACAGCAGTGTATGATCTCAGAACAATAACAAGTTTTATAGGATATATAGCAGCACAGCTGTACCAATACTTCAGGGAACGTTTCCCCTCCCCCTCTGAAGAGTTGAAAGAAGGACTATCAATACCGCTCTTACATATCAGCAGTGCAAAATATAATAGAAAATAACCTGTTTCGGGCTGTTTCTTAACATTTTATTAAAGATCAAATCAAACTTGTCTATTCTCAGTACATTCACTTTATCCCAATACAAGAAACACAAAATCATATTTTAAAGCATGTGAGAGTACCCACCTGTTGCCTGGTGATTGACAGAAATCCCATTTCTAAGAGCTGAAATGGCAGATGGCCTTTCTTGATCTTCATCAGATGGATTTGTCATAATATGAAATGTGTCCTTTCGCTTGACATGCTCTTTCTCATTGATTTCCAGATGACAAATAACTAGGAAATGCACTGAGAAATAAACAACCAATGACATGGGACCTTGATCCGTAAGGACTGGAAATATTCTTGAATTTTAATTTAATTTTCAATTAAATTTAATTTTCAATTAAATTAAGATAAACTGTTAGAAAAGCAGCTTTAAAGGGGTTTTCAAATGGCTTCTTTAACTGCCCCATATGAAAAAGCTGCTATAAGCTGAACTTTACAGAACACCAATTTAGTTATTGCTAACGAATTCAGGTGGCAGGCAAATTTTCTAGAAGCTGTGGACATAAACTACAGTAAATATACACTATAATATACATTATTTCAGTGAAACTATTCAGAATGTGGATTTAGTATCTGAGTTTTTTTCTATATACTTCTATTTCTGAATATAATTATCCATTTAAAGCAATCAGATTTTAGGATTTTGTTATATTCTAAACCAGGAGAAAAAAATCTTGCAGAGCACAACAATACTGAAATTTCTTAAAGAAAGAGAACCATAGTCCATAAGCAGTTTAATCTGATATCATAAAAGACAATTTATAATCCAATCCTGCTACACCCAGTCTTGGCATTGCGAATTTACTTTGTATGGCTCTGGAACACCAAGGAAAAAAAGAAAAATATCACTTCCCCCCCACACACACACACAATTATTGCATCATCTCAAGATGGACCAAGAGGGATCTGATCTTGATTCATAACAGGAAGGGGCTCCTTGAAAGACTGATGAAGGTATATATTCTCAGCTGACTTTGTCACCTACTTACAGTCAGCGTGATGAAAATGACTCAAAACAACGTCTTTATACACCAAGAGGGCACACAGTTATTTTAAGTGTGCCTGAAATGCGCAGAAATGTGTTTTCTTGAAGAGCTGTTAAAACATTGGTAATAATCAATTATTTTCAAAAGTGATCCTGCCAATAACTAGTGTCAGGGTAATGTCAGCTCTTCCTGGCTAACTACTCATATTTTTGGCAAGGCATATCTAAAAAGAGACTGTCTTCTTTTGAGGTTCCCTTTCTGCCTCCTCCCCCATGGAAACTGATAAATAAACGTGAACAACGTAAGTGGGAAAAGTTCTTTAGTCAAGGGTGCAGCATGAAAAAGCAGTCTTTCTTTCCTTAGGACTGTTAGAAGAAGCACAGAAAGGCCAGATGTAGTGACAAAGTAAGGAAAAAGACAGATTAAGGAAAGGAAAAGACCTGTCTGCCATATGCTGGAGTAATGAGGAGTGGGAATTAAACCGCAATGCCCTCAGAGCTGGAGCAAATGCCAGCAGGAGCCAGAGTCCTACATCATTTATGCTGGATGTGAGACCATGGCCGGGGAATACAGTACTGCCCACTTGACAGATTCCACTCAGGTACGCTGGAGAGACCAGGGGGAAAAACCCTAAAAAACAGCACAGAATGCTTTCCACCATGAACCTCTGTGCTGCGTGTGATCCTAGATCAGTTTCAGTCACAAGGGCTAGGAAAGTAGTATGTTTTAAAGGCATGTAATAATTTTACAGGTCTGATCTTTTCAGTATTACAGCACTGCAGAACCTGAAAGGCTACATAAAACAGCAGGCATCACTCTAAAAAAGTCGGGAGATATTTCTCTCTTGTACTGTGTTTATTGTAGCACTTGATCTTATGACAACTTCTATGCTTAGGCTTTGTGGCATCCTCAACATTCTCCTTCTTCCAAACTCACCTCCTCCTCCTGAGAACCCACAGGAAGCAAATACCCAGGTGAGAAGTCCAAGCTGAACTGAACTCACCTGCTGGTAAATTTGGCTGGCAACCTGGACAATGCCAGGACTTTCCAGTTCACTTCCCAAGGTGTCAATAAGGTCACTGTGTTAAGCATCCTGGATTGTTGAGCATTTTCCCACTCCAGATCGTTTCTGAAGGAGACTGTAGCCTTAATGAAACAAATGGCAAATTTTCATCCTGGAGTTAAACTCAAGATCCTTCCCAGACCCCATTAATGGAGGTCCATAACAAGTGGGGTCCCTCATGGGTCAGCACTAGGTCCAGTCCTCTTCAAGATATGTATCAATGACTCAGATGAGGGGATGGAATGTACCCTCAGCAAGTTTGCTGATGATACAAAACTGGGAGGCGGGGTTGACACACCAGAAGGCTGTGCTGCCATCCAGTGAGACCTGGACAGGCTGGAGAGTTGGGCAGAGAAGAACCTGAAGTTCAACAAGGGCAAGTGTATGGTCCTGTACCTGGAGAGGAATAACCCCCTGCACCAGGACAGGTTGGGGGCTGACCTGCCGGAGAGCAGCTCTGAGGAAAAAGACCTGGGAGTCCTGGTGGACAATAGGATGACCATGAGCCAGCAATGGGCCCTTGTGGCCAAGAAATGGCATTCTGCAGTGCATCAAGAAGAGTGTGTCCAGCAGGTTGAGGGAGCTCATCCTGCCCCTCTGCTCTGCCCTGTGAAGCCCTATCCGGAGTACTGTGTCCAGTTCTCAGGTCCCTAGTTCAAGAAAGACAGGGAACTGCTAGAGAGGGTACAGCAGAGGACCACAAAGATGATTAAGGGCCTGGAGCATCCATCTTATGAGGTTTAAGGGACTTGGGTCTTTTTAGTTGGGAGCAGAGAAGACTGAGGGGGAAATTGATCAACACCTATAAATACTTCAAGGGTGGGTGTCAAGAGGAAGGGGACAGTCTTTTTTCAGTGGTGCTCAGTGAGAGGACAAGAGGAAATGGGGCTAAACTTGAACATAAGAACTTCTATCTAAACATGAGGAGGAACTTTACTTTGAAAGTAGCAGGGCACTGGAAAAGGCTGCCCAGAGAGACGCTGGAGTCTCCATCTCTGGAGATATTTAAGACCCACATGGACACAGTCCTGTGCAGCCTGCTCCAGGAGGACCTGCTCTGGCAGGTAGATATCTCCAGAGGTCCCTTTTAAACCCATATCATTCTGTGGTTCTGCAATGCTCACACAAGATGTTTTCCCCAATGAGTAATCACAAATGTGAAGGCCTAGAAGACCACCTGAAAAAGTCAGATTCAGATGTTTATGACTTCATGACTTCTACTAAGTACCTGAAATAGTACAGAATGCTGAAGAATCCAAGAAAATAGAGCACAAAAAATAAATTTGTCAAAGCAGAAAATGAAAGAAAATCTCACTCCGGTATTTGCCTTTCTATTGATATTATTCAAGTAACTACACAGCTTCCTAGCACTGGAATAATAAATACATATAAAAGAGTATATATACAATTAAATTGCAATAATTGAAACTGACAATAAAAGTTTTTCTATAAAAATAAATTAAATCTCCTCACTCCTTTTGAATTTTGAGAATATTTGATTCCAAGAACTTCTACTGATTAGTTAATACTTGGAAACACTTTATAATACAAGAACTTAATACTCATTAAAGCAAATTATTAGAACCAGTTTTAGACTAACAGTAAGGTTCCATCTTGAGTTTGTCTGATTTTTAAGCCCACTCGATGCCTTGTGTCTTCTGAACACTTCCTACAGACCCATTAGGTCTGTATCATTACCAAAATAAAATTTCTTTGAAGACCACAAAACAATTTTGACATATGCATTCACTTTTTTAAAAAATTTTGAAGTGAATACAAGGAATGTGAAAGGTATTCAGCTAAAAGCCTTTGATACCAAAATAAATTATTGAATTGAGGACAACCTGCTTCCTAGAAAGTAGTAGTGAAGCATTCTCCTATTAATCCCACATGTTTCAACTACCAAGATCCCACGCTTCAACTACCAAGATGAGACCACCAGAACTTCACTAATGGAAAGGATAGAGAGTTATTATGACTTGCTTATGTCAAAACTAGTTTTAAGTCTCTAAATTGAATCTAACAGTGTCGTTGTAGAAGTACAGAACTCCTAAGAACTGAAAGAGACCTTGGGTTAATGCAGCGAGGCTGTGTTGAACATCATGCTACCACAGAAACACTGTTATCAGTAGCCGTTGCAGGTCAGGGAGCTGCAATTCCAATTTTAGGCAAAACCAAAGCAATTTTTCTGTGTGCAGCATTTATAGGACACATCATTTTTGGAAAAAGGCTTCCAAGAAGCTCTTCAACTAACGAAACTTCTAAGGCTGAGAGGGGTGTAAAGATGTGACAAAAATCTTCAGGTATTTAAGAAGCTGATGCAAAAAAGTGCTTCTTCCATGTCTGCAGGAAATGGGCCAAAAAGTATTTTCCCTCTGCTGTAGCACAAAAGTTTCTGAAATACAGTAGAAACAATGTTAGGAATAGAAAAGCACTGGAATAAACAGAAATAAACTGCTTCATTGCTGGAAAACTCTAGAAGTGGGTCAGAAACAGTATCACTGAAGACATCAGAGCAGAGGGTTGAACATTACCTCCTCAAAGACACTTTCAGCCCCATAATTTACTTCTGGACAAAACAATGCAAAAAAGTAAAAGAATTTCAATGTGCTGGTTTGTGTACATAGAAACATTTCCACTGCTAAATATCTTTTCTTTCATGCTAGAGCCTGACAGGCAACGCAGTGAGTTATTGATGGGAAAATCTGGTTCTGGTAACGGTTCTGTTGGGTTTTAAGCTAGAGTGAAGCTGCTGTCTCTCATGTGTGAGTAGCAGAAGATAACAGATTCCTGACCCCAAGCACCAGGGGGTTTTGCCCTCTTCCTGCTCTTTCCTCCTAAACACATTCTCCTAGGAGGGGAAGGGAAATCAATTAGGTTGTGTTCTACAGCTCCTTGAACTCTCACCAAAAGTGCCAAATTGGTCAGTTTTAAAGTCATTGTGCTACAAACAGGAAGAAATGCCACTGAGGCAAAGTAGACTACTCCATCTCTGCTTTTTGCTCAGCCAATTCTTTGCTTCATTTAACCAATAATTATTACACAACATGGTAATAGCTAAGCTCAGATGGTCTGAGAGTCTTTTTCTGTCATTCACTTACACACGACGGTATCTCCATCTGGGAACTCAAAAATCTATGTTTTAAATAAAGTCACTAAACAGACCACCGAGAAGAGGGAGAGCAAACATATGAGAAAAGACTAGGTTTGAATTAACAGTTAATGTTGCTTACCTACACACCTAACTAACCAATGTGAACATGCAAATAAAGTTTTAAGCTTTTACATAGTCATTAGCTTCAACTTTTCTACTTTTTTTTACATAATTTCACTCAACAATGAATAAAATAATTGCACACTCTTCTATCAGTTTGCAATTGTATGTTTGGTTTCACAGTTCATTAGTCCTATTCCATTCAAATACTACAATTTTGCATATTTACAGTATCCTGTTTCTTATATTATTACCAGCAATTAAATACTCAGGTATTGAAAAAAACAAAGAGACATCTAAAGTGTTAGTTTTTTAATAACGTAAATATATAATCAGTCACACAGACATCTCACTGCATAGTTTACTTTGCAGATTGCTTTACAATTGCATCTTTTTGTTATCTGTTGTCCCACACCTGACTGCTGACATGAACTGTTAGACAGTCAGTCAAATATAATATGCCAGTGGCATCAGAGAGGTTTCTGTGTCATAAAGAGGAAATGAGATGAAAACCAAAATACACTTCCTGCACGGTAATTTCAAACACATGTATTAAGAAACACTAATTTACGGACAGCAATCTCTTCTGCCTTCCTGTAGTTGAGATTAACTCTTATTACTAGAGTTTATTTTTTAGGAGAATGTTTCAAAATGTGAAAGATTTGGCAAAAGATGGTGGTTCTGTATCTTTAAGTGTGACCACAGCAGCACGTTAGCAAATATACTGCTATGACCTGGTGAGACCAGTCTTCAAATCCTGAAATTTTAAACAACCAACTGGCATTCAGAAAAGTCCCCTTTTCAGCTAGTACTCTTATTAAACACACAGTCCTAATACCTGAATGAATGATGGGGTTCTGACTACTCTTCTGCCAAAAGGGAAAATTACGCCCATCGATTCCAGTGAGACATTTGTGTTGCATTCATTTCACTTGTGAAAAGGATTCGGCAGAAAAGGTTCCTAAACTGTAGGCACTAATGACTGTGAAAAAAAATCTTTCATTTAAGCTACTGATAAAAAAAGGTACGACCTTGTACATTGGTCTAAAAAAAGAGCCTTGAGTTTCTGTTCAGCTGAATCATCTACCAGGTAGGGGAAAAGCCCTGCAAAAAGGTGGTCTGTTGTTTGATGATGGGTCACTGAAGAGAGGCTCTCATGAAAAATCAGATTTCCATACCCGTTCCTCAGCTGCAACCTCCTCAAAGCCACAAATCTCTTCTAAAATTTCACCTCGTGCACACTGATACTAACTGATCTTTCAAAAGGAACCGAAGCGGATTTGCACATGGTTGTGATATAACCAATAAGACCTACTTTCTCATATTTTCTTGGTCAAAGCAACAAATCTGTGTCCCTTCTAGTGCATGGAGGTGGATCAAACAGTGGGTCAAAAGCTTCTTTCGCTGTGTAGCAGAAAGACAACTTACTTTCCAGTAATCACTGGGACACTGCCAAGGGAAAAGCACATATTTAGGAACCATTATTAGAGAGTATTTAAATTAGAGGCCAAATAACAGACTTGAACCAAATATTCTTCTTACAATAATTCTTTTGGAAAATATCCTTTTCATTAATAAATTTTGACAACTGGGGAGAGCATTGAAGTGATGTGATCATATACAACTTAGTTTTTTATATGAACTCATAATGAAGCATGATCAATTCACGGTTATGGATTATTTATATGCACCACATAGTTTTGAATATCGCTGTTTGGGTATTTTTTTTAACCTCAGGTTTTATCTTCTGTTCTGCTTATTATGTACAATTTACAAGACTTCTAGTACGATTTGTCAAGGTAAGCATTTGAAATGTTATTTTAATTAATATTCTGTAAAATACAGACATAGTTGTGAATGATTATCATTCTCGTTAGATTTCCTCCCTCCCACCAATGACATAAGTGAGAACCCCAAAGCCAAATAAGTATTAGGAAGATACATTGGAAGAAAAGCTGGGAAATACATGGCCAAAAAAATATTTGTTTTTAAAAATAAATCTCTTTCTGTGTACAATGTAAAACAACTCTGGAAGAATCCATGTTTGCAAAGTTAAAGTTCTTCAAGCTTTATAACATTGTAAATGTTACCAGCTCCATGAAATGTCATGGAAATGTAATTTTAGATGGATTTGAAAGATGCAGTGGCATTTCCAAGAGCACCTAACTGACTTAGCAATAAATCCATAAACAGACTTCAAAGTTAGTTATTGCAGTGTCTAAATGGTCTGACACTGTCTTGAATTTGAGTTATGCCTCCTAATCTCAACAAAGCACAGGCAAAGGGCGCCATCTAAACTGCAGATGCTCTCTATCAGTGAGGCTCACAATCTTAGTACCTGAATCAGTGACACTGAACAGCTTGATGGCTGCTGTGAACTCCATCTCTCTCTAAATAGGTACCCTAGACTTAGTTACATTAAAAGAGTGGAAGAAGGTCAAGGAGGCGTCAAATGTCCAAGAAGCCTGTATTCAGGACACAGAGAGATTGTAAAGCTAGACTTAGGAGACAAGAAAGGATCCCACACATGAGACCCCACCTGGAGTACTGTGTCCAGCTTTGGAGTCCACATCACAGGAAGGACATGGACCTGTTGGAACGGGCCCAGCAGAGGGCCATGAAGGTGATCAGAGGGATAGAGCACCTCTCCTATGAAGATAAACTGAGGGAGCTGGGGTTGTTCAGCCTGGAGAAGAGAAAGCTCCAGGAAGACTTTATTGCAGCCTTCCAGTATGTGAAGGGAACTACAGGAGAGCTGGAGAGGGACCCTTTGTTAGGGAGTGTAACAGGACAAGGGGTAATGGTTTTAAATTGGAAGAGGGGAGATTTAGACTCACAATAAAGAAATTATTTCCTGTGAGGATGGTGAGACCCTGGCCCAGGTTGCCCAGAGAAGCTGTGGATGCCCCATCCCTGGAGGTGTTCAAGGCCAGGTTGGATGGGGCTTGGAGCAACCTGGTCTGGTGGGAGGTGTCCCTGCCCAGGGCAGCGGGGTTGGAACTCGATGATCTTTAAGGTCCCTTCTATGATTCCATGCGACTCTTACAAAAATACCAGCCATCCAGAAGGCCGAAACATCAAATTAGAAATGTAAAGGAGAATTCTAC
>VXBJ01006818.1:113462-124197 GCA_013400055.1 Nycticryphes semicollaris
ATATTTTAGATCCTATCTCTTTCCATTTATGAATTTTCTTCTGTGTATAAATCCCACAAGAAAGTGATCATTCCCCAGTTACCAAAAACCACACCATACTGTGGCAGGAATCAGCAAGGCAGAACATCTGTTTTCAAGTCACCACCTTCACAGAATTAGAAAAAGAGGTTACATGCCCTTAACCGTGGAAAGTCTCCTATGAGGTGTTCTGGGAGCACTCCTCAATATGCTCTGCTGAAATGGTCCAACTTTTGCAATGGGTTAATTAAGCATCAGTATGAGCTGGACCCTGGCTTTCACAGAACCTAATAAGCGTCCTCAGCAGCAGAAAACTAACACTACAGAGTGGCAGGGGGTGTTCAGGGCTAAATTCACAGTAAATCTGGCTCAGAATTACTAATGTTAGCATTAGCACCGGGACATTAAAAAACACCACTTTACATTCAATGACAGTTAAGAAACTTTCACGGCTGAAGAGGTCCATCAGGAGACAAAGCCTCAGCCTTCAGCTCGGCAGTAAGGTGGCTAAATTTTGGGAAGCCGTTTTTCAGTTCTGTCTGAGCATCAAACAGAGCATTACAATGAATGCAAGTTTCTTACATCTCAGCAGACACCCCTGACCACCAGACTATGGGCAGCACAAATTTGTGAGAGGAAACCTTCCATTTTCTGTCTTTCCACTCCTGCAAGTCCTTCCCAGCAAGCTTCATCGAAGGCATTTGCATTTTCAGGAAATGTCTGGCTTCACAACTTGCTGTTTCTTGCCAGTAGCACATACTTAAAAAATTCCTGACTGCCTCTAAATTCTCTGTGTAAGCAACACGTATTTAAATTATGTTTCCCTTATATGTGTGTGTAGAGGCATTCAGGATGCTAAGTGCGCATTCTTAGGGACATGGCTCCAGGCCACAGAAGCATATGCAAAGAAAGTTAGTTTAGGGTTGCTTAAACCTACAGACAGTTATTCCAGGTGAAACCAAGGATCAAGACATGTTGGAAATGGCTCAAATTTCTGTTAGCAAGTCACTGTCTTATTTAAACATACTGCTCCAAATAATGAAAGGAATATTCAATAATATTCATAAAAGCTGGGGTTTTCAGAGAAACCTCAGGGAGGTTTCTCCCTAAGCAAATCCCAACCAAAAATACTAACATTTAACTGCAGTTGAATGGCAAATATTGTCCATTGGCATTTTGCCATTTACCTCAGAGTTCAGCAATACACCCAAAATCCACAGAACATTAGTAGCCTCTGCCAATCAATGCATTAAGAATATATATATTCAGTATGAAGAGCAAAATACATAACCCTAGATATTCTAATATTTCTATTTCAAATATTAAGACAGACTTTAAGAACAAAGGCAAAGAGGAAAGGAAATCTCAGCCAAACAGTCTATGAAAAAGATATAATGACATGGACAGTGGGATCGAGTGTACCCTCAACTAGCTTGTCAATGATACCAAGCCATGGGGTACAGTCAACAAGCTGGAGGGGAGGGATGCCATCCAGAGGGACTTGGAAAAATTTGAGCTATTTCAAATTGAAAGAGGGGAGATTTATGTTAGATACTATAAAGAAATTCTTCACTGTGAGGGTGCTGAGACACTGTCCGAGGTTGTCCACAGAAGATGTGGCTGCCCCATCCCTGGAGGTGTTCAAGGCCAGGCTGGACGGGTCTTTGAGTAACCTGGTCTGGTGGGAGGTGTCCCTGCCCAGGGCAGGCGGGTTGGAACTAGATGATCTTTAAGGTCCTTTTCAACTATGATTCTATGATATGAGCTGACCTGACACAAGTAAACCCATCATGACAAGGACATCAATTTGAGCACTGCAATGACACAATCTTCATTTTGCAGTTTTTCAGTGATGGTGGCCTTCTTGGCTGACTCAAGATACTGAGTCAGAGATATCCACCCATCAATAATTCCATCATAACCTTTTAGTTTTGGTAATCTGAGTTCCCAAAAAGTTTTTCAGTGTACCTTAACTTGGTGGGCATATGTTTAAGTTGCTGAATAGTTCCATTGCATTCAGAGAGAACATGCTTACTGGCTTATATACAGTAACCATAGAGAGGATCATGCTTAACACTCAACTTACACAAGATGCAAGTAGCCATAGTCATCACCCATAGAATAAGTTGCAAGTAATTTATCTTTTAATCTGACACAATATATTGTAGAAGATGGATTAAAATAAATAGCCTGGCAGCTACTGACATGTCCTGCTGAAGCAGCAGCAGCAAAGATCTGCACTGAGATCGTATCCCAATCAAAAACCACACATATCTAAAAAAACCAAGTCGTTTTCTCTGTATGTTTCCTTTCCCACCTTTTTTTTTTTTTTTTTCTTCCAAAAGAAAGCAAACTAGGCTTACATGGAGGGAGATAAGTTGAAAATGATGGTGTGACTGCGAGCAAACGTCTAGATGCCAGCCTAGCTATAAATGACACTTTGAACATACAGAAAAGGAACAGTTTCCTTAGCAACCAGGGCGAAAGCTCTAAGAACATCTCTTCTGCTCCGTGCTGCTTCGCCCTTCCCCAACTCAGTCTGCCACCTGTCACTCACAGATTTAATTTAGTTTAACATTTTATAGGGTTCAGATAGGAGAATTCCTGCTAGTGGAGGAACCACTAATGCTAAAGAAACTGAAGGGGGACAGGGAGAGGGGAAGACCCCTCCTCACAAGAAGGAAGGTGTGTGGTTTGCACACCAAATAGGGTGTAGATAAGGGGACCTCAACTGCTTTGAGTAGTTCTCTGGTTTGTCAGGTTGATACTGGCCTTTTCAAACGCCGGATCCCTCTCCACTGGGCCTTTGCTCTGCCCCAGGCTTTGAACCTCTTCTACTCTACTGTGCTGGCACAAGCAGCCTAGGGGCTCAGCTGTTGTTTCTTCCTTTTAATACAACTATTAGCAGAAGGTATAGGAGATAGTGTCTACATCTCTTTGTATTCTCAAAGGTATGATCAAATGTTATTCCACGCATGTGATTTTTAGATATTAAAAGATTCTAAACTATCCTAGAAAATCAACCACCTTGTTTTGTGCTGCAAGGAGAGGATGGAGAGGGGATGCTGGGGATGGAGAGGAGATAAGAGATAAATTTTATTATCAACACCTTTCCACTTCCTTGAATAAAAAGAATATGATACTTACATTATAATTCCACTTTTTTTTTGCTATATCCAGACTTAACTCTTTATAGACTTTCTCTGTGTCAAATTGAATGCATCAGTTCAGGTTGCTTCACACATTTATAAAACCTTGAGTTATTATATGCAAAGACTCCATTTTCTCCACTAAAAACTTAGTGAAAAGCTTCTGTACTATGAGCTATTTCACTTTATCAAATACAGAAGACATTTTTATTTGAGACTATGCATCAGGGAGCGTAGAGACTAGTACATGCTAAGGCTGCATTTCTATGTCAGTTAGATCCCTTTTATCAAGGAACACAAAGGATCACAGAATCTTTTCCAAGGAAAAGACCCTTGGAATCATTAAGTCCCACCATCAGCCCTACTCTACAAATTCCTCCCCTACACTACCTCCCCCAACACCACATCTAAACAACTCCGAAACACATTCAGGGATGGGGACTCAACCCCCTCCCTGGGCAGCTTTTTCCAGGGTCTGACCACTCTTTCTGGGAAAAATTCTTTCCTAATGTTCAGCCCGAACCTACCCTGGTGCAGCTGCAGAAACTGGAATTGTCTGCATGCAACCAGCAAGAAATTCCTCCCTCCTACTGGGGATGCAAAATTCTTAAAAACACCTGACAAGGGAGGCACCCAGAGTAAAGAAAGTAGCATTTCAGAGATACAAGGACTTAGGGGTACAGGAAATCATGTCTGCTTTCCAGGTCTCTAGAAATTATCAGCTTCTGTAAGTACTGCCAGGAATAACCTATAAGAATGAGATGGAACTGACCTTGCTTACTCTGCTTGCACACTTGACGGGAAAGTCTTGCACAGAGAAGTAACCTCCATTTCATAACCCACACTCAGCTTTCGCTTTGAACACATTAGGAGTCTTAAAAGTGAAGCAGCATCTCACGTGAGGTGGTAACACATTGCAAGCCTATAGCACACTTCACTTAATTTCATATTAAAAAAAAAAAAAACCCAAATCGACCAAAAAACCTAAACCAAAAACAAACAAAAACCACTGAAATGTATTTTTTTAATTACATAATGTCTTTTGCTAAAATCTCCTCATGCTTCTGAGAGATGAGTGACTGAAATGTGCATAGGAAGAGACAAAATAGGAATCCCTCTTGACTTGTGAAAGCTGGTTAGGTGATAATATCCCTGGATGCTTTAATCACAGCGGTATTCTATCACACACGTTTTTGAAGCATTAATTTGGAAAGACTGATCTCATCTGTTCTCAATTGATCAATCTATGTAGCCCCTTAGAAATACATATATTGTGTCAGTTTGGTTTTCAGAAGTCAAATGATTGGCGTGTTTCCAAATCCATGTTCCAAATTGAATTTCCCCATTTGCTGAGGCGTTCTCCAAGATCATGGCTCTCAGCCTAAGAATCCATCCCTCCACTGTTGTAACTAATCAAATATAATGCCAGGGAAGAATTATTTATAATACTTTATTACTTATAGAAATTTATCTCCTGCTGGCTTTGATTGATAGTATTGAAATAGTTATTTGCTTCAGGAGGTTCTTCTTTCTACATGTGCTTGCAGAGTAAAGTTTTCATGAAAAAAATACTTTGCCCCAAGTGAGAAAAGCACTCTGATTTTCCAAATGAACCACAGCCTTGCAGGCCAGCTGGCAGAACGGTTCAAATAGCAGGGAAAGGGAAAAACCTTTCACCGTGTCCTTTCCTCCTCCTTTCCCCAGTTTTGCTTTTACTCCACCTCCCTCTTTCCTGTACACAGAACAGTGATAACGTTGAGAAAGTGAAAAGCATACATAAGGAGCAATGCCGAGTTTCTGAACCAAGTAAAATTCATGTTGATTGAGGTAAATCAGTCAATTGAAGAGAGAACAGAGATTAGCTGTCTGAAAGGAAGCAAAAATAGAATGAAGAATGCGCGAAGAGTAGGAAGGGGAGTGCACAGGAAGAGAAGAGATATGCTTGTACAGGAACAGCTTTTCTAGTCCCATGGTAATTAATGGAAATTTTTATTTCAAGAGTCAGGATACTGCCCTTGTCATTTAAATTGTAGTTGGCAGATATTTAATCTGCAGATGGAAAGAGAATTAGAAGAAAGATGAGAAGATAACGTCTCTATAGCTCTTCAACAATGAAAAGCTGTTATTCATTCATAGCTTTTCGGAAGCTAACACTCCTATTTTCAGTTTATTGTTTAGATTGCATTTAGTCTGTTCCAGAGACTGTGACCTGATTATTAACAACATATTTGAACAGGGGAAGGGTGGATTCACTCGAGGTGGCCAGCTAGCCCTACCATTTTCACAGCCATATCTTCCAGCTCTGTCCCATCCATGCTCAGAGCTTACAGCGCCAGGCAGCATAAATATGGAAAATTACCTTAAGTGAATGACACTTTTCAGCGTGGCCTACAAAGGCTTCATGACTTCCCATGTGTTGCTGAAATGTTGCAGCAGGAAGCCAAGAGCAGATATGTCAGTTCATAAGTTCAGTCAGGAGCTGCAGGGGAAAAATGTTTGGGAAATGAAGGAAAGTGACATAGAGAGGAAGGAGGAGGAAACAGCTCCGCTGAGAGGAGTTGTTCAGATTGTAGAAGAGAAGAAATCTGTGTGCCTTTAATAATGTCGTGTTCTTAAGGGTGGGAGGCAGAGCTTTTCCTCTCGTCCCACTCTTTTATAGGTCCTGACTTATTTAGAGAACAAAGCTAAGCACCTGGAAAATCCTGTGAGAAGAGAGAAACAAGTTGTCATATTTGTGCGGTTCTCTGTAAAAGTTCTGCCCCTCACTGTACAAAACAATATTCCAAGACTGTGAAAATGACCCTTTTTATCCAAAATGAAAGCAAGTTGGAAGAAGCAGCGCACTTTCAGAAACACAGGTACCGCTACGGGTACCAGAAAATTCAATGAAACTTAAATGCACACAAGAAACTGAATTACACGAAAGAAAGCAGAAAAAAACAGCAGCATAATGTCAGGTTCAGAAGAAATATTTCTGTGTCTTTACTCTCAGTCTTCTGAAAACCCATGGATTACTTTACACTAAAGTTTTACTAGTATTGTAATATTTATACCAATTCATTGAACCATCTACCACAAATACTGTGAAATATTGATATGCTGTTGCCCATCACTAATTCATTTCCCCCTTTCTGTCTTTCTCATTTTGGATGAATTCTTAAAGCCTTACTTGGGAAAAAAAGTAATTAAAAGACAACAGAAACTATAAATCTCAGATTGACTTGAGTGCCTCACCACAAGATATGTTTCTGTCCTTCAGCTGCAAACTTGTCATCACTTTATCTCCCAAATACTTTAAGATCCTTGTTCTTCCACAAAAAGAGAAAGATTATTAATAGTGAAATAAGGGTGACATGTCAGTAACCCAGAAATCATCTCACAACTCCATGCCCGACTTGATCTACCATCTTCTTATTTTGGTGCTTTTCTGAATTAGCAGATAACCCCGCTAGGTAACCAAAGGTGACATAAATCTGTGCAGAACATCCTTATAAAATGTCAGCAGCCTTCACTGTGTTGACAAATGCATCCCAGAAGAGGGAAGGACCCTTAAAGAGTCATAACAGAGTAAAACAAGATACTCTGAGTAATGGAGAGCCTGAACAAAAGCAGAATTTAGGCTATTACAATCCAGATACAGCACAGGGGAGGAAAACACAAGCTCCACGGTCCAGACTTACTGCAGCATTTCTCAGCAAAGAGTAATTGCTCCACTATGTAAAAGCTCCTCTATGTAAAAGCAAGGAAAAAATTTAAGGAAAAAAAAAAAAATTAAGTAAATCCATTAGCTGAAGCCAAGTGTCTAGAAAGAATAGCTCTGCTTGAGAGTCAAGGTTTTCTGGGCATGAGGAACAGTCCTAGAGAAATGCCAAAACATCAATGGCAAGAACTTTCTTTAGTACTCCTCTTAACAACTGCATCCTTTGGATTAAGCTTTAATAAACTATGAAAGACTTGCCCTGTACAGCCAAATGTCAAAAGGAATTGGAGAAAGAACAAATCTCAAAAGTTACAGAGCCTCAGATCAGTTGAGATAAGCAACAACAAAATCTTTTTTTTTTCTTTNGTTTTTTTTTTTTTTTTTTTTTTTTTTCCACACCACTTAAATCTCTACAGCCACACTTGACACGTCATCAAGAGGTTTGCAGAGCTTTCCGCTCCATGGTAGAATGGAATTCTACCAAGATAGCCTCCTTTGTAGTTAATCAACATCGCCGCTTTGAGCCTTTGTAAGGACACTACACTCCAGGTTAAACAAATATATGAGGGAAAAAAAAAAAAAAAAAAAAACAAAATTAAAAATACATTGAACTTACAAAACTATGAGTTTCCTATTTTTAGGTGACTCTCTTCCTATGTTGTGAAATAAAGAGAATGTTTGTAGATGCCTGTAAATCTAAGCAGCATAACATAAAGGAATAGCAGTGATTACACATGTGAAGAAATTAAAAACTAAAACTACATGGGAAAAGTGTCCTTTCCCCTAAATCTGCATTAAAGATCAGAAGGGTATTCTAAATTCCAGCCCCATCTCTCTTTATAGCATGCAGAGTTTGACTGCTCCCATTATTTCAGTCAGATGCATTGTTAATGGGCATTCTCAAACTTCATTAATAACTTATATCTTCAAGTCTTTTAATTATACTTGTAATTACAATAGCTAGTAAAGCATTACTACAAATTATCCACCCAATCAGAGTTCTCCAAATAATTTTATCTCCTTTTATAATATCCTGAACATGCAAGGAATTCAAGGAGGTTTGGGGTTTTTTTAAGCTAGATTCATTTATTTATTTATGTCACATTAGGCATGATTTGAAAATGCAAAGCCTCCACACTGGTACCAACAACCTTCTACAGTCACCCAAGGTCTCCCAGGTTCCTCCAGAGCATTTCTTAATGCTCTGTCATTATCTCAGTTGGTTAGACTGGATTCCTCTCTCACTTAAAAAAAAGAGCAAGTCCAGATTACGTGTCCATATCCAAGCTTATGAGACAGATATGGGTAAATACATCCTGATTTATATTCAGGCTGCTCCTAGTTTATCCTGCAGTTGGGATGCAGTCAATTGTCTAAAATCCATCACACTCAGTCTCCTTTTGAATGAACTTCATCCTCACAGTAGTGCACTTACTCCAGCATCAACTTAGTTTTAAACTGTGGTCTGGAATTTTTCCTTCTTCCCGTTTTGCCGCTCGCTGAGGAAGACTAGTGGAAAGTGACCAGTTTATTGCAACAGCAGAAAGAAGAGCAATATTGTTCTCTTACATCAGTGACTATGGTATCATTCTCTTTGTGAGTTGGCATAAGCAATAGTTAGCACACAGAGTGTACTTAGAAATCTTATTAAGAGTACTCAAATTATGAGAACAGTCACATTTATGGGTTTGGCCACCTTACTGGAGACCCTGAGCTTTTTTAAGAGCAAGAAGGGGTTTTGGTGTTAGAAATTTGTCCACAATATTCAGACTACATTTTTGTCGATGATTTTAAAATGGCTATCAACATCTTTCTCTTGTCATACAAATCTGTGTTTACAGTGATAATCACTGCTCTTTTATTTCAGAATAAGGATTCAAAATAAATAATTAAATGTTCACAAAAATGAAAATAAAATGTTTGAACATTAAGAAGTAATAGCATGTAATTTGTTTTTAGTAATTTTGCTACTGCCATGCTTCAACTTCATTCAGAATTGACAATTTTACATAAAATCAGACATTCTTATATCAGCAATTTGATATAGATAATGAGTAACATAACCCATATAAACTTGTTTAGGTGAAGTACCAGTAAAAGTTCTTTAGGTAACAAGAAAACCTTGAAGTTTGAGATTACTGAGCCTGAGATTACTTGAGAGGACAAAGTGTTAAAGCAAGACCCCAAGGGCACTTTTCTTTTATCAGGTATAATAGGTTGTGAAGAGGATCTTGGAAAACAACCCGGCTTCCCTTTCAGTGTAGTATGAGGCCCTGATAATTGCTGACATCAAACAGGTTAGCTCTCTCCTAGCGATACTGTACACAGAAAGAAATATTTTTCTTGAGAGTCAGAAGGAGCATAAAGTACACCAGAGCTGATAACTATTTATAAATTTAGAATCAAGACCGACCTTTGAGAAGAGCAAGAAAAAACTGGATTCCTTGGTGAGACAGCAAGCCCTTTATGTAATTGCTTGTGGCTTTGGGATTTCTTTTTGTCTCTTCTCTTTCATCCCAGGTTGATTAAAAGGAAAGTTTAAGTATGACCCACCACTGGCTGCCCCTAAGTCTCTGTTCAGCTCCTGTCAAATGGCAGGGCATGCTTTGCCTTCTTGAAGAATTTTTCACTGGTATTACTGGTCTCTGGATATGCCAATAGTATTCTACTGAAAAATTGTTCTGCCTACCTACAATAAATACACTAATTTACATCTCAAATATGGAGGCCACAATATGTGTATTTATACAAAAAACACACACTTAATCACAGAATATAAAGGATTGGAAAAGACCTTGAAAGTTCATCTAGGGAAATCTTTGAGGAGTCTCCTTATTTTAATCACTGTCCGAAAACATAGTGAGCATCTCCGAGTTCCAAATAACCAAAGATGTCTCTGATGATAAGGGCATCACAAAGATATCAATAAAATGTGCTATAAGTTTGTTTTTATTTTTAAGAGAGATTTATACATATTATTTGAGAGCAGAAGCTTAGTCTGATCTGTGCAATCAGTTCAACAGAAACCCAGTGGTATCACCATGCAGAGTTCTGCCGCTTGTTCAGCGTGTAGAAATTTATTTATGTTTTTCCCTGAAGCAGCCATTTTCCTGATTTGGTACAAGTAAAATCTTCAT
Organism: Nycticryphes semicollaris; assembly: GCA_013400055.1. Lineage (NCBI taxonomy): Eukaryota > Metazoa > Chordata > Aves > Charadriiformes > Rostratulidae > Nycticryphes > Nycticryphes semicollaris. The sequence continues at coordinate 123,467 of VXBJ01006818.1, forward strand.
ATATCATGGAATCACAGAATTATGGAATTTCAGAGTTGGAAGGGACCTCTAGAACTCATCTAGTCCAACTCCCCTGCTTAAGCAGGATTGCCCAGAGCACATCACTCAGAGCTATGTCCAGGTGGGGCTTGAAGGTCTCCAGAGAAGGGGACTCCACACACTCCCTGGGCAGCCTCTGCCAGGGCTCTGCCACCCTCACCACAAAGAAGTTTTTTCTCATATTCGAATGGAACTTACCATGTTCCAGCTTGTGCCCATTGCCCCTCGTCTTGTCACTGGGAACCACTGAGAAGAGTCCAGCTCCATCCTCCTTCAACCCACCTTTCATATACCTGTCAGCATAGATAAGGTCTCCCCGCAGCCTTCTCTTCTCCAGGCTAAAGACTCCCAGCTCTCTCAGCCTTTCCTCATCAGGGAGATGCTCCAATCCCTCCTCCATCTTTGTTGCCCTGTGCTGGACTCTCTCCAGTAGTTCCCTGTCTCTCTTGAACTGGGGCACCCAGAACTGGATGCAGGATTCCAGTTGTGGCCTCACCAGTGCAGAGTAGAGGGGGAGAATGACCTCCCTTGGACCTACTGGCCACCCTCTTCCCTACACAGCCCAGGATTCCATTGGCCCTCTTGGTGACAAGGACACATTGCTGGCTCATGGATAGTTTACTGTCTACCAGGACCCCCAGATCCTTCTCCTCAGAAGTGCGTTCCAGCAGGTCCACCCCTAACCTATACTG
>VXBJ01006818.1:150326-169805 GCA_013400055.1 Nycticryphes semicollaris
TTGTTTTTTTTTTTTCATGTGGTTGGACTCGATGATCTCAAAGGTCCCTTCCAACCACTAAGATTCTGTGATTCTGTGATTCTGTGATAATACTTTTGACAAAAATAAAACTCCTTAATATTTAAAAAACAATGATAAAATCCTTCTTCCCATTGAGTTTGGAGGAAGGTTCACACAGATTTTCAGTTCTAGCACTGTGTGTGTACTTTCGGTTCAAAAGCCCTATTACAGGGGTTTAAAAAAAGGATTAGATTGGTATTGGATGAACCTCCTGCTTGAGTTGGAAAGATAAAAGGAGCCTGACTCCCACAGGCGACTGTTTTTACTGAAAAGTTGCAGCTGAGGACTTCTATGGCAAATTGATGTTTCCAGAGACTAAGAGCAATCAAGGCTGGGGAAGCACGAGGTTAATGTGATTGCCGGGGAACATCAAGAGGAGGAGATGAGATAAACCTGCTGCTCTGATGGAGCACACTTCTAGCAATATTAGTTTTTACAGCCATCACCTGCTTCTGCATTTTTTTGTCCATTTGTCCACTTCTGCAGTACCCACTTAGAATTCCCTTACCAGCAAAAACCCTGAGTGCAGACTCCATCTTTTGCAGAGCTCCTTTGCTATAGAAGGTTGTCCTACAAGATATCTGTGACAGTCTGACTTGCACTTGATCCCTTAGTCTCAAGACCAATGGCTTAGCACCACTTATTTACAGCAAAATAGTACGTAGCTGCTGTATTTTCCACGTGCAACATTTCCCACATGTTTTCTTGCCTGGTGTCAGGCAGTAACAACGGAATGTGAGAAGCACGTTATCTGTGGAGATGGTGACCATGTCAGTACAGGGCCAAGCAAAGAAATAGGGAGAAACCCCAGCCACACTGATTCTGAGCTGATATGGCCTCTGTCCCATGCATTGGGATGTGTACTGAGACTCTGCCACACCACCTGGCAGAATACATGGCCAAGTGGAGGCTCAGCAGGATCTGACCACGGGAAAGGCAGAAGTTATAAATTATAACCCCTCCTTAGATTGTGTAAATTGTGCTTTTCTTCTACTGTAAGACCAGTCTATCAAAATTCATCTGTCTTGCAACTGGGAGGCCCTAATTCCTTGCCTTTCTCTTTTACATTTCCCTCTCCTAAGAAGAAGTTCTACCTCTCCCACTGCACATCAGCTTCCACTGAGGACCAAATATTTTCACTCTTTCTAACTCACCAGTTTCCAGATACGAAGCGGCAGCCAGATTCTTTCCCAGTACCCTACCGTTCTCAGAGGCTTTCATCAGTTTTGTGGGGTTTTTAAAATAATGTTCTGCTTTTCTTCTCGTTAAGTTCTGAGCTTGGTATACACAGCACATCTATCACTTCCAGATGCAAACAAAACCAGGTTAGACACACATGATGTGACAGACGGCGCTTTTCATTTCACTCTAAGAAAACACAGCAAGAGGTCAGAGAGTATCGGTAATCTTTTCAGAACATGACGTGGGTTAGCAGAGAAGCTTAACCAAACAACTGCAATTCTATGGGAAGTCCTAACTTTAAAAAAACAACAATGGCCCTAGACTAGGTGGTCAAACAACATAAAGACTGTGTAATTTATTACAGCTAAGAGAAACCGGTACCATAGATGCTGCTTCTGGAAGAGCTGAAAAGATACCACGTATTGCACTAACAGGAATATTGGTCAGGTTGAACAGCTTTTATGTATTTCCAACCCTCAGGGCAAAAATTGTGCCCACTGTTGGATACACACAAGGCTTTTGCCACAAGTACGTCCATTGGCAGACTCCAATCCATTCCCCTACTTACAGAGCCATGTTGAATAAAGAGAAAAGAAGCCACGTCCAGATATTTCCCTGCTTTCAGGGAAGGGAGTTCACTGGTGCAGCCCAGATATTCCTACTGAAGAACAGTCTTGATTATAACTTGCAGTAAAGTTGTGATTTCCATACATTTTGCTCTACAGAATTGGCCTGTATCTCTCTCTCTCTCTCTCTGCACCAGATCCCTACGTCTTAGCTCTCAAACCAGTGAGAGATGATAAATTTCTGTTCAACTTTCCTGTCAATAAAGGACAAAAGGGCACAGTTCCCTGTTTTGGAAGCAGGAAGACAATTTCTGATTTCCAAATCCCATTGCATGTCCCCTGAGGATTTGCTTGAAGTTCACAGTACCCTGAGGATGTTCTGCGACTAACTTTAGGGATAAGAACTAATTGTTTTGGCATTTGGTTAATAAGAAGCAGAATTTTTCGTATGTTTCCCACCTGGGCTTTGCTTGTTGCTATAATGTACTTTTAATAGATTTGTACTGATGAAAAATTACCAACATATTTAGGTAAGTAAATTGCATCATCAGAGAAGAGAGTATATTTAAGCATCTCCAGTAAAGGAGAGATTTAAGTGCCGCCCCCTCCCCGCCCCCTGTCTCCTGGGACTGGAGTGGGCACCAAAGTGGATGGCACCACCAGCATCTCCACAAATGCAAGGAAATTTGTGAGCCTTGCTCTTGTCTTAAAGACGTACAAAAGAAAGCATGGGCACACACCTCTGGGTTCAACAACCAGACTATACACTTCCAGTCAGCTCTGATTAAGGCAAGAAAGTTCTCAAGAAAGGAGTAAAACATAACCCTGGTTTTATCAACAACACACTGGTCCCTAAGTAGCTTCTTATTCAGTGTACTAGTTATTTCTATTCCCACTAGAAATGCATGTTTTTTTCCTAAGCAATGTTTTTTCTCTGTAACCCATGGGTACCAGAGACCATCAGTTGCAGCTTGGAATAATATTGGCACTGTTCAGACTAAGAAATGGGGTAAAAAAAGAAGGAAAGATTTAAAAAAAACCCAACAAACAAAAAACCCAGACAAGCATACAATAAACAAAAAAACAACAAAAAGCCCATAAAAAAGGGAAAAAAAAAACACACACAAAAGAAAAAAAACACCAAAAGATGAACAGAATAAATGTCTTAATACCTGGAGATGCTAGCTCATACTACAAATGCAATTTTCAAGATAATAAGAAGCTGGCCAGCTACCAAGACAACTCCTAGAAGAAGGGAGACATTAACATCCCTTTTCCACAGACAACGCAAGGTCACAGAAGAATTCAGGTGTCGTCAGAAGAACCAGCTCCTCAGACATGAAGCTGAAAACCATGACTGGAAGAGGTCTAGGAGCAGCAGTCAAGAAGTGTGACTAATTCTGACCCAGAATTAATCACACCAGCAAGGTGCATCTCAAAGGCAAAGGCCTTTGCAGAGAAGGATGTCGGAGAGGAATGATTTTTACAGGGGTGTTGTACACTCAAGAACTTTTCTTTAATCGTCGTGGAAGAGGAAAATATGTAGATTTAACTAAAAAAAAAAAAAAAAAAAAAAAATTTTTTTTTAGTTTTTGTGGGGGCAAATTTTNNNNTTGTTATCAGTTTTAGTGAGGTCAAATGTTATTTTGAATTTCTCTTTCCTGGGGATGTAGGTATTTCATTTTCTGCAATAATGACTGAAGAGTCAGATCTTTAGCACTATTTTTTTAAAAAAAAAGATGTGGCAAATACACAAATTGTATCATTTAAAAAATTCTTTCAAAGTAAAAAAAAAAAAAAAGGAAGAAAAAGAAAGAAAAAAGACCTAAGAAAATTAAAAGCATAACAACACCAGCACTTGATGAGCAGCTTCATCTACTCAGAATGGCTACCAGAGCTCTTTTATATTTTTAATTGAAATGATAATGTGAAATTAGTTCCAGCATGACACTGTAGTATTTCTTAAAACACCTTAAAAAGAGTGTTTGGTTTGAATATTTCTCAGTTCTTTAGTAAATCTAGACCCAGAATAACAAACCCTTTGAGCTCAACAATATTTTGATAAAGGATACTAAGTTTAAAAAGAATAGAGTATATTAACCACTTAATATAGCACTGAATGATCATGTCAAGCTTGCTGTCATAACATATGGAGCCCAGGAATTTCAGACATTTTAAAAAAAATGCATAAAACATTTTAGTGCATGAAAATTATTTGTGTTGGTTTTCCACGTTTTTTTTTACTCTAATTCTGAAGAGTCCCATAACAAACACGTTGGAGCTAAACAGTCACCACTCCTTTAAACAGAATCTTTTACCTGCTGTTTATCCAAAATAGCATTTTTTTTTAACTTGTAGTACACCATCATTTTAAAACAAAAAATCTTTAAAAAATAGTCAAAGTTCATCAAACAACGTCTCCAGAGATACAACCCGCATTTGTTTAGAATTGCTGAGAACATTTATCATGAGAGACAAAGCCAAGACTCAGTCAGTTAAAATTTCTTATGTATTCCAATAGGAGAATATAAAAAGATTTCCTCAGATACTGACTTTGACTTTGCACTCTTTTAAAAAATCACATATATTTAATAAACATATGTAAATTTTAATATATGAGTGGTAGAAGACACAGTGACATGAGTATACAGGAAACCAACAAAATTAAGGTAGCAAAGTAAAATAATAATTTCGGGGCCTGGAAAAAGGTACTGAAAACAATTTTTAAACACTGGTTTCAAAACTACTTGTCACTTTCCTCTTAGAGATGCTGTCCCCTGCCCAGACACTCAGTAGAAACCACACCTCACCTACCACACCAGTGAATGGGGCAGTGCACTTATGACTCTTCAGGTTTTTAAACCACTGTATTGGACTGAGCTGTAAATCATAGGATCATAGAACAGTTAGAAGGGACTTTAAAGATCATCCAGTTCCAACCCCCCTTCCCTGGGCAGGGACACCTCCCACCAGACCAGGTTGCTCAAAGCTCCATCCAGCCTGGCCCTGAACCCCTCCAGGGATGGGGCAGCCACAGCTTCTCTGGGAAACCTGTTCCAGTGTCTCACCACCCCTAGAGAAAAGAATTTCTTCCTGACATCTAATCTAAATCTCCCCTCTTTCAGTTTACAACCATTACCCCTCATCCTATCACTCCACTCCCTGACAAAGAGTCCCTCCCCGTCTCTCCTGTAGGCTCCCTTTGGGTCCTGGAAGGAGCTGTAAAGTCTCCCTGGAGCCTCCTGCTCCCCAGGCTGAACAACCCTAACTCTCTCAGCCTGTCTTCTAGGAGAGGTCTTCCATCATCATTGTGTCCCTCCACCAGACCCGGTCCAACAGGTCCATGTCCTTCCTGTGCTGAGGACTCCAAAGCTGGACACATTACTCCAGGTGGGTCTCACTGCTGGCCATGGTTCTCCGGATGCAACCCAGGATGCAGTTGGCTCTCTGGGTTGCCAGCAGGCATGGCCAGCTCATGTTGAGCAGCTCATCCACCCTCCTCATTCACATCAGCATTTGGGGTGATTTATAGTCTCAGAAATTTTGAAGAGGTTTTTCTATTGTAGAGACTATACAAAATTTTGAATGTTTTAAATAAGTAAAATTACATATAAAGAAAATAAAATTCAACAATACTTTAAAAGGGGGACACTGAAACTCATTTTACTCGTACCATAAACAACAAAAATCTTCAATTCTGCCAGTTCCATAATCCTAACTGCTAAAGAAAAAAAAAAAAAAAGTTTAAACATTTATTTGGCTATTTTCTACTGGTTTCATACATATGCATAATGTAATTGGTTTCCTGCTAGTCTGATTGTAGTAATTTATCTTGTATACCATGAAAATAAAAATAGCTCCTGGGCAGTTTAAATTGTCTAGCAATGGAGATTATATGGGAGCAAAAGTCTATTATCCTCCAATGCTACAGAAATTAATCCTTAAACAAGGTTAGTATGGCTAAACATATTCAGTCACCTAAAGTTTTGCCACTAGAAATATTTCATCATCCTAGAAAAGAAGTGGTCAATGACCCCTCCAAGAACCAAGAAGGTGAAAGCATAAATTATTTGGATAGAAAGGCTTCTTGAAGAAACTATATCATAATGTCATTTTGGTATTATAATAATAATAGTAGCAAGTGCAGTAACAATCATGATGTTTCTACACCAACAGTGAGTGCCTTTCCATATCAGTGTTGAGTAGGTGTCATGCAGTTAAGTCTGATTTTAACTTCTCTTTAAAGCAGCACTAGTTTCTCCCACACTTCCTTCTGGAGTGGGAATTTCCCACCTACACTGCGAAGCTTCCCTGGGCATGTTTTTTTAAGTCCACGAGGTATAATGTGATTTGTTCACAGCATTCTGAACATTTTTTTAAGTATGGCTAGACGATGAATGGTTCAAACTGAACTGACCACGTGGGTAACCCTACTGACATCCACCAGGCGATCTGAGCAAATGTATTTTTCTATAATTCTACTGAACTTGGTGAACTACAGCAAATTACACACGACTAGGACCATCACTGTCTGCAGCAGTGCAAATGAGAACAGACCAGCCATTATAAAGATGTGTCAAGACAGAGCACTTATTTAGGCATTATTCGACATATTACCAAGTTTCTAACTTTCACAAAACTGTTAGAGCAGAAGTAAGGAACGCCACCGGGGGAATTTGTCTCACATTAAAAGTGCTGTGTGTCTGTCGAGTCAGTTTAATAAGGATTCTGTCTTCTGACAACTAAAATAGTCAAGTCTTCAGCTGTCAAGAAATCTCCCTGAAAGCAGTGACTCATTCACAGACAAACTGGAAGTTTTCATAATCACTGGGTAAACCACCACAAAATACACGCTTGACAGGTAATTTTTCACCACTGTGAATTTCACCAATTTCTTTGGGAATTCTGGCAGAAGAACCTTTGAAACAGAAATATATTATTTTCTCTTTTTTTTTTTTTTTTAGTTTCTTCTAGTACTTCAGCAGCACTTTATGCTTTTGGCTGCTCTTGTAAGGCTAAAACTAGTTGCTCCTGGTAGATTAAGATAGACAGCTTGTATTGCATTTTCTACCTTATGTCATGGAGACTTCTTAGTATTTTTCCTTGGGGGGGTGAGGAAAAGGGATAGTTGCCATTAGAAACTATAATTTGAGGATTATTTCTGCAAATTCAGTTTTTTATGGGTTTTATAGCATTATCAAATTATATGATTAGAAAATCCACTATTGTTTAATACATTCCAATTGGAGACATGGGGATAGAGACAGAGTTACCTGATCCTTCTAGAGAGTACTTATTAATCGGTGATGAATTTAATTAAAAATTCCCATGCTTTGTGAAAGAGATTCTTATCAGAGCTGTGAATACTCTTGGTGCTTCTTGCTCTTTAAACATGGAGTGAGAAGCATGGATGGATGGATGGGTAGATGGATACAGGGCAATGATATGTTAGATTAGTTCCATTTATTCGACTGGCTTCTTTGTGGTATCTAGTTCAGTCTTACCCTATAGCCTGTAACTCAAAACCCCCTTCCCAGTCATTCACCATCTCTTTGCATGAAATGCAAGTCCAACTAATAACCTACAACATTTTACTTTTTTTCAGATGTTTTTTCATGTTAAGTTTTTTTGTTGTTGTTGGCACCCATGTGAAGAATAATTTCCTTCACCCACTCCTGTCTTCCACCCTCTTTTTGATCAAGTTCATACAAAAGCCCGTTGCCACATGAGGCCGCTTTTGGTTTTAATCAGTGAAAAGATCGAGTAAGAAAAGCATGGTATTTCTACAGAAATTTTGAAGAATTTTGCAGTTTATTTGCCTGGGAGCGGGCAGGCACAGTGATGTAATTCAGAGATGCAACAAAGCCAGCATCCTCTCTTACCACTACCTAGCAGAGCAGAATAAGGACACCGTCCCATGACACAGGGGATGCCTGTTTAAGTTTATGCTGAGTCCAGTCTGGAGCTTGTATATCAACAGAGCTCCTGCACTTACCCAGAGAAACTCACAGATAAATAAGCTATAAGGAATTATAGTTTGGAGCATCGCCCAACCCTTCCTCTCAGAGCAATTCCACTCTGTATAAAGTATTTATGTTTCCAATCAGAAAGACCAAGTGAACAAAAACGTGGGATGGTGCTAGAGACGGAATAAGAGCTCGTATCTGAGGGGCAGATGGATAGGTTATTACTGCAGAAACCTAGAACTGTTTCATTCAGCATGAAATGGCTTTAAATAGTAAAATTATATCTCAAAATATCTTTTAACCTGAAAGTTCTCCAGGAAAATGGGCATTAGGGATCAAATTACCCCAAACAGAATAGGTACTGAACATTATGATATGGTTAATTTAAAAGCAGTAACTGATTCCATATCCTTCTCAGTTGTAGTTGCCCCATCCCTGGAGGGGTTCAAGGCCAGGCTGGATGGGGCTTCGAGCAACCTGGTCTGGTGGGAGGTGTCCCTGCCCAGGGAAGGGGGGTTGGAACTCGATGATCTTTAAGCTCCCTTCCAAAACAAACCATTCTATGATTCAATGATTTTGCCGGCTCTTCCCAGGTTTCATTTCAGTTCCTTTGCTTTCATTAAAGACTTATGGAATGAAATCTAACCATTTTGTTTTGGGCTGAAAGAAGAGAGTTGTGAACAAATCCCTGTCTTGAACATAATCCTTTCCCCCCTAAACCCTTCAGTGGTGGCAATGAGGGCTGGATACTGAAGCCTTTATGTCTTTCCCTTGGTGCAGCGTTGGACAAACTTTGTTGTTTTGTTGTCTCCTTCCTTTAACTTGCATCATGTTGTCAGAAAAGCATCCAACACCAGCAGTATCTGGGCAGATTTTAGCTCAATAGTTCATGAATAACCCCTCCAAGGTTAGAAGACAAACACAAGAAATATCACCACGGTTCTCCTTTGTTTGTAATGCAGAAAAAGGACTCCACTGAAGTTCTGTGGGGGTGAGTATCTGCTGGTGCCCAGCTGCTTTCCTCCTTATTCTCACAGCTCTCCGAGGGCAGATGTCTCAATGGTGACACCAAGACAGGCAGTGTGAATAGCAGCCGAGCACCAGAACTATTTCATCTTCAGATAGAAGCAGAACCCACTACTGTAAAAGTTAACAGTGATGCTATTAATCAAATTACCCTAGTTTGTGCTTTTCGGTTTGTTTGGGTGTTTTTGTTTTAGGGGTTTTTTTGTTGTTTTTTTTTTTTTTATACAAAGGTTGAGAGGATTCAGTATAATGTAGCAGCAATATTTACAGCGCCTCAAACACTTAAATTACCAGCTTCACGGTTTGAGCATCACAGCCCTCATTTGCATTGAAGCCAGCCTTTATTAAACAGAGTAATTAAGCAATATCCAGCAGGAGTAACATGCATGGAATGGATATGGACAATGGGTATCTAACAAGAATGGATGAAGTCATTTATATATGTATAGAATGCATATCCCCAGGGTGGGCAGGCTGGAGACAGCCATCCTAAGCTTGGATATAGACCACAATAGAGAGATTATCTCAACCAGACAGAGAGATTAATCTTCACCCCTTCAAAAGGCAGGGGGGAAAGGGGAAGGGCAGAGAAAAGAAGGGAAAGGGAAGAAGCCGAAGGCGAGGAAAAAGAAGCACCAAAATACAGTAAGTGTGTTTTCTATCAATGTCATTGGACTTGGCTGGTCTGAAAGGTGTAAATAACTTTGTGGAGTAAATAACTTCCTTCAGAAACCACATAAATCTTGTCTGGACATCTTTTGCTGCTCTGGGAAAGAATAAATTTTGGCCTTCGTCTTCAGGTCATTTTGCATTATGTATTACACCTCAAGTATTCTTTTCACTACAATTCCCTTCTGGTCATTCTAAAATCTTACTAGGTATGACTAAGGTTGACTTTTTGTCTTCATTAAGCAAAAAAAAAAAAAAAAAAAAAAAACAAAAAAAAAAAAAAAAAACTCCCANACAAACAAAAAACAAAAAACCTGCTACCAAATAAAAACCTTCTAGTTTGTTTCCTTAGTCAAGGCTTATGGTTTTTATGCCTTTTCTATTTCTAATCATGCAGAGTATACATAGTTTGAAAAAGTGAAGCAAGTGAACTTGACATTCAGTAACTTAATAAACTCTTCTAACTCTCCAGTATCTAAATAATTTCCTAATTCTAACAAACAACAAGATATTTTTCCCTNACTTGTATGTGTTTCTTAAGTCTCTATAGCAATTGATAGCAGACAGTTTTCTCTGGAAATAATCTATGTTAACAGAGAAAGCATAAAACAGGCATAATTNTTGCCCAAGTGAAACTTTTGCACAGAACACATCTCCTATCATTGGAAATGAAATATATAGTTCTCTGAGGAAAACAGCTCAATTAATTAATATTCCCAGGCCCTTTGGCAGATAAAACAATGATCAGGCACAGAATTTGTTTTATAGTCCTTGCTTTGTAAAGTACTTATATATTGGTACTTTAAAAAAAAAACCCAAAGAAATAAAGAGCCATTGCTTGTGACACTTTATCTTCTTTCCATTTCCTGGTACCAGTAGTTTGCAGGTATTTATGTTCCATCNTCAATATTCATGTCTTTCTTTCTGATAACCAGAATTTTCCAGAGAAAAGAAGCCTTCCTACTAGCCTTCTAATAGTTCACCAAATCTAGCTGACATTAGCCAATATATATTTTTTTGGTCTGGCTTTNGTACTTATATATTGGTACTTTAAAAAAAAAACCCAAAGAAATAAAGAGCCATTGCTTGTGACACTTTATCTTCTTTCCATTTCCTGGTACCAGTAGTTTGCAGGTATTTATGTTCCATCTGCGTGGAACTTCATTGCAAGGCTAATGTAATACTCCACTAATAACTACATCCTGGAATTAAAGATATGGTAATATCTTTGCATAAACCCCATCACACCATCATCTGATGAAGTATTCCCTCTACAGAAAGTAGCTATTAGGTTCATTTGGGGATTTCTTGATTTTCTGCGAAACTGTAAGGCACTGTAGTAACGCAGCAAAGTGACAAATGTCCTGACCATGCATTTTACCTCCTCCTGGAAATGGCCAGAGCATCCCTGCCACTTGCATAATGATGCCAGTAACGCTGCATCGGCAAAATATCTGATAATGTTATTTGAAACCAAGGGAACGGTCCCACTGTGCTCCCACTCAGGTGCACTCCAGATCAGCCTGATTAAAAGGGCATGCCCTTCAGCAAGTACGTGCCACTAGTCCCAGGATGAAGGAATCTTTTGAGATGCTAAACTCTGAAAACCATATCCAGGCAGAAAAAGTGCACGTCAGTGTGGTGATTTCAATGTAATTCTGTTTAAATATGTCCTTCTTAGTCATGGAAGTAGAGCTTTTTGAAAGAGCACGATCTTTTAAAGATATTTGTTTCTAAAAGCACTGTGAAGTATACACCTCTTGGGCAATGGACTTGCCTTTAATAAAGTATAAATCCATCAAAAATTATACTGAATCATTTTTCTGTAGATGGGCCATTCTCTAGCTCTAGGCAAAATATTACAAATATCTACTGTATCGACTGTATATCATCAGTCTACTGATGTTACAGTTTTTACTGTACTTTTAATTAGTTATGATTGGATTAATATTTTGTGGTATCTAAAAACAGCTTATATGTACCTGGGGATTTGTTCTGTAGAATGATTGCAGTCATGAGAACATACTTGACAGACATATAGACTTCCAATTTTTGTAGGTAAGAACTGTTTACTGTTAAATGTTCAGGAAATACCGAGGACAGGACAACACACCCCTTGTGAAAGTGACTCAAGACTTTCCATTTTCCACTTTCTTCCAATGCATCTAATGTTATATCTAACATGTCACTAATAACAGCACAACAACTAAATAATGAGGTATCTATAAAGAAAAAGATCAAAGAAAGAAATCGTCAGCTTTCATAAATCATATAAAAATAGCTGAATATTGCAGTGCTTGGATTAAACACAGATATAGCCCACAGTCTGAAGATTTTCAGACCAAAGATTTAGGGATTGTGCCATAGCTCTCTGATTCTCAAGTATCTCCATGAGGGATGTAGAAGTAGCCTCAGAAACACACCTTGGTATGGAAGATACCAGAGGGGGCTGCATCATAGTGCCCTCCAATAACACCACTATGGCCATAGACACATAAGAGTCATAGAATGGTTAGAGTTGGAAGGGACCTTAAAGATCATCCAGTTGCAACCCCCCTGCCCTGGGCAGGGACACCTCCCACCAGACCAGGTTGCTCAAAGCTCCATCCAGCCTGGCCTTTAACCCCTCCGGGGATGGGGCAGCCACAGCTTCTCTGGACAATCTGGGCCAGGGTCTCACCACCCTCATGGGAAAAAATTTCTTTCTGGAATCTATTCTAAATCTCCCCTTTTTCAATCTAAAGCCATTACCCCTCAACCTGTTAACAATGTTAAACATTAACTTCATCCCCCAGCTCCCTCAGGACCTATGGATGGATTTTGTCAGGTCCCATGGATTTATGCACCTTCAGGTTCCATAGGTGGTCTTGAACCTGATCTTCTCCTACTGTGGGAAATCCTTCATCCTCAGAGCCCCTGTTTTTGCCTTCCATGACTTGGGCAGTGCAGTTAGAGCCCTTGCCAGTGAAGACTTGAGACAAAAAAAGTCATTCAATGCATGGTGTAGCAAAAGGGCTAATGGAAGAAACAAGTGACCACATATGTGCGTAAGTATTTATCTATCTGCATCCACAGGCAATGCTTTATTTTCAATCCTTTTGCAGGCAGAGATCTTTTTGCACCCATCCTCCATCCCTTCCTCATGCACAAACCATAACCAGAAATGCTGATGACCGCTTACCTCTTGACGGGTGAGTAAAAGGGCAATGCATCCAAATATGTGCCTGGACGTCATCTACATCAATTTTACTAATGGTCCAAATTAAAACTGCTCTTTGGAAGGACAGCAAATTAGGGGAAAGAAGGTTTGCAAGTGCCCAACTAAACTTTGTGAGCCATGCATAGTTCTACTACATGAATTTTAGCTGGAAATAATTATGTGGACTACAAATTTCCTGACAATTTATGTTTATTTTTCATTCCTTCTTTATTTCTGTTACAATCACTGCAAAAAAAAAAAAAAATGCTGTGGAACCAAGCCATTTAACTAACATTTTGTGGAATAGCACTCCAATGTATTACACAGTGCATCACAGCAAAGCTGTGATAAGGCCTATAAAACACACAGTAAAGCGTATGCCAGCTTCAGGAGCTGTTTTCCCCTTCAGTGTTTCATAGTAGGCCTGAGAAAGCACTGATCAAAGGGACAGCCTTTATCCAGATTTTACATACTCAGTCTCTTCACCATGCACTAGCACACACTGAAGTCACAGAGTCCTTAGTTAAAGAAGATAATGCAGACAAAATCCTACTCTAGTCCAGAAAAAAAAAGTACACCTGGGAACACTTCTAAACCTGGGGCACCTCTGTTTTATGTACACATTGTATACAAACCGTGATATATGAGTAAATGCCCTGACAGTTGCTTAAATTGAAATACATGGTTGTTTCCCTGTTTAAGAACCTTCACATTAAACCTTCAGATAGGTCTGTGGTTTTTGACCTGAATTGTACAGGACTTCTGTTTAAAAAAACCCTCAGTTTCTGCTTCAAAAAAAAAACAAACAAACCAAAAAACAGTAAGAGATGCTCTCTTGACAAGGTCAGATAACTCATACTTTTATACAAAAGTTACAAATTTCCAGTAAAATCTCCTGATAAGATTCTCCATAATGTGCAATGAAGGCTTATACTTACTTCTCTATTTGATGAATAGAGAGTGTCATGCCCCCCTCATGCCCCCATCCTCCACCATTTTCAAAGAACATACAGCATAATTCCTAAAGCCAAGGGGAAGGACTTCTTTTATGGCATTTAGTCACAGAGCTTCAATAAAAAAAAGGGCTAGTGACACACAGGCACACCCTCCCATTTGGGGTTCATCCGCACAGGGCAGGTAAGGCAGTTTAACGAGCAATTGTCTATCAGCAAGAGACAATACAACAGATGATTCACCTTGCAAATACACAGGTGCCCTGTCCCCTCCTTCACTCACCCAGTTAAAAGAGTCCAAGAAAATTCCTGAGACAATAGTAACTCTTTTGGTTTTGTTCTGAAGTCATTTACAAGTCTCTGCTTAGATGCAAATAACTATTAATGCATTATACAACTACGACCTCTGTGCCAGATTTACCAAAATAATCATTCTTATTGTGGTAATTAATTATAATCCGTTCACACCCACACAAATTCACAAGGCTCTTTCTTGTAGACAAAGAAAAAAGCGTGTTACATTCCATACAAAAAATCTGCACCTCAGAAAAAGTCAGGTTTTAAACACTTAAGAAGTTTTACCATAAACGTATAAGTTCTTACTTCTTATAAACATATACATTTGACATGAGGATTTATGGGAAATATTTCACAATTTAAAATTAATTCTGGATGTTTCCATTTCTGGATGTCTCTGATGAGATAAGCCTTTTTAAAAGCTCTGCTGTACGAGTGTGACTGCTCAAGATGTTCTGAAAATCCAGCTTCAGAATTGCAACATTTTACTCTCTTCAAAAATCACGAGTACTGCATTCCCATTACTTAAAATGTTATTTTTCCAATGCAGCAAAAGCTGAGTAAAATACATTTATCAAAATTGGTAGCTATTTGGTTTTAAAAAGCCTACCTATTAATGTTGCTGTGATTTATTGATTCTTTCCTCAGTGGTTAATAAGGGCATGTAGAGCAGGAGGAGCTTGGGCTTATGGTTGTAAAGAGAGAAAAATATTCTAATTGGGTAAAATAATATAGACTTCTACACTGTCAACGTATTATTCCCGTTTAGCCTCACTGTTCACTAACGTATAACCTCAGCAAATTAAGACAAACTGCAGACCTCTGCAGTAGAAACAGCTTCGAAGAAACAACTGTATTTGAAAAAAAAAAACAAAAACAAAACGTACACACACACCCAAAAAAAAAAACCCCAAACAAACAAAGAAAAAAACCCTTTGAATAAGGTTTTAGATAAGTAAAAGGCTGACAGTAGATAATAATTTATATTCTTTTTTTAAAAAGTATCCTTTTTTAGGTACCTGCTGACTACACTTGAAAAATCTGAATGAATGCTTACAGGAGCCTCTGCATCACAAACATTAACAGTGTTTAATATGCATTTTGAAAAGGTTTTAATAAGTGAAGAAATCATGCCTCTTGCTCCATACTCTCAAAATACCCAGATTTTCCAGACAAGTTTTGGATAAACCTAGAATGAACAGAAATTTGTGAAGAATGATGGCCTTAAAGCTCACACCACTACTGCATTTAGTGTCTAGGCCACACCAAATTCCCAATGTAGGGTCTTCATTCTCCTGTGTCTTTTCTGAATGTACTTACCTGTCACCTAACTGAAAGTGCCTACATTTGCTTTTCCAAATATATGTCCCAAGTGTAAAGTTGTGCTCAGAAACTCTACCGTTTAGGCACAAGCATCTCAATAACTGCTTTACACAAGCCTGTCTTCATCCACACACACCATCTGAGGGCTCCCATCAGTTGACTGATCTTGACAAATACTTAAAGGATGCAGAAAACCAGAAAACAGCTGAAGGAGGCAGACCTTCCCCTTTAAATTTGGTAGGGAGGCCTCTAGGCCAGCTCCAGAAGATGCAAATTCTCTTCTGTTTGAAGGTGTTTACAACTAGTTACTCCTATCTCGCCATAGTCCCAGCCACCAACAGATAGAACATTCTAGCCCTAAGATCCTGGAAAAAGAGCTGAAATATGGCTCCATCAGAACAGTGAGACCGGGGACATACTTCTCCAGTGGGCAATTGAAGCACCTGCTTCATCATCCTCAGCTGTTGGGAATCTAGTGTGTAGGAAACAAGTCCTTCCATGAATTTCACAGACAGCTCTATCAGCTAAAGCTAAGCCATGAATTCTGCCAGAGCAGCTATGTCACACTCACCCCATGGGCTTTTGTGGATTTAGTCATCACTGCTGCCAGTTAAAACCCAAACTTTTGTAACTGAGCAGCTGCCACCTATTAAAAACATCCAGAAGGTAAATATGTTAAGCTTCTAAGTGAAGGCTTTCAATAGCACAGGTATTTTTTCATTCTAGTTTACCCTATTTCACTCATTTGTCATTTTTTATCTTAGTTTTCTTTCTAACCATCTTCTGCACTCATTTGTTCACTGAATGACTCATCTTCCATCATTCATCTTCCTTTTCAACCTTCCTTTCAAGACTCTCATTTTACCTCCTTTTTCAAGAAGACAGTAACTGAAATAGAAAATGACAGAACATATACACATTGTTTCTGCACTCACTTAGAAAATGTATGAACTCCTGACTGCCCAGGAAAACAAATGGAAACGATGATGAACTTATGATTCCAAAAGAAAAAGTTCCATAAGGCTAAAACAGCAGTGAACAGCATTTCAAGCTGATTTTTTTTTTTTTCCAAAAAAAGCATTTATGCTCTTTCTGTTAGGTTCTTTTGATAGAACAACAGTATGTTTGTTCTGGTCAAACAAAAGTATGCAGAAAAAAAAGCATATTTAAATAAATATCAGAGATTCAACAGCTAAATACTGGGGAATACAAGAAAACTATAAAAGCTCAAATTCAGTGCCAAGGGTAACTAGTACCAGCAATGGAAAGAACCTGAACATTTCTTAGGGAATAATTTAATAAATCCCGTAAATTGCAAAAGGCACTAGGCAGAATATTACGAAGCCCCACAGAGAATCTTCCAAGAATTCATAACTCAGAAATAATATGCATTAACCAAGATGAAGATTTAAAGAGCCGAGGATGAGAAAGGAACCTTAGTGCCCAACAGTGAGTATAACATTCACTAAAAAACTAATTAAAGACCTGTCTCTTTGGTACCTTATTGTAGTGCCCCGTGTAGTGGTACGATCTAGCTTCTTAGTAGGTCAGGTATCTCGTAAGATGCTGCACACCTGTAAGTCTCCTGACTTTGGTATGACAGCAAGAAACTAATTGAAACCGAAAGCATTTTGCTAGCAGGATTCAGCAAGGATATTTCAGCAATATCCTTCAGAAATCCAGAAAGAAAAGAAAGGGGGGGGGAGGGAGAGGCTATTTAAATGAAAGATAAAGTTCAGTATCAGCAAGTGACAGACAGGTGAGTTAGATAAAATTAATAGGATGCGACTGAAGTCCCATCTAAGCAGACACCTCCTTTTGGTTAAATTCTGATATTCTTAATAAAAAAGTAAGCACTGCTGTTTTTCTCCAATTATTACATTCTGTTTATGGGGCAACAGGCCTGGCAAAAAATTTTATCTTTGAAAGAATAGAATCTAGGAAAAATATCCAGAGACACAAAACAGTCAGGAAAAATTTAGATGTGTTAGATTCTGGCAATAATTTACAATAAACTTAATATATCTCCCTTGCATCCCTTGGACGGATAAGTTAGATTTACTCAAACATTAACAAGGTTTTGTGTCTGGCCTAAGAAGACCCTACTTTTTCCTTCTGTATGTTATATCTAAAATGCAGTTGCAGAACTATTTACAGAGCATTTGAGTTTATGGGGAATTTGCATCTCACATACAAGAGCAAAATCTGGCATTCCCTAACAACTGGATTTCATAACTACTAAAATTTGCTAATAACAGTGTGTACAGTCTCTGCATACACACCATGTGCACGGATTGGAACAAGTCCTGGGAAATCACCCTCTGTCTTCTCCTCACTCTCAAAGCAAGGCCACCTGAACACAACAGTAAAACCAGTCAGCAAACTTTGTATTATGGCTTGACTTTCCTCTGACATTCTTCTTGTTTTTTTTCTCTGTAGTAAAGAAAAAAAGTCAAGTGTCATTATAGTTGCTCTGAAAATTTATACAAGGAAAAAAGATTGCAAGGCACCCTCTCGCACAACCTCCTTCTTACTGTTACTTGATATTGAACATGATTACTACATGGGCCTGGGCTTCCATTAAGTCTTACTAAAGCTCTCTCAAATGAGATAACACTATAGAAAATGCAGTCTTCACTCTAAAATTAGCAGGCATTTGGTGCGTGTAACTAAGTGATAAAACGTGTAATTTATTGATAGTCTCAAAAAATCAGTTCAGATTTAGAGATTATCCATTAATGAAAGCTTCTGCACATAAAAAGATGTCAAATAACCAATCTTTTCCTCATGTGGGTTAGCAGTAAAATATAATACACAACTACAAAGCTTTCCCTGAAAATGCATACAAATCCTCATGTCTTCTCCTTGGATGTTTCAAGTTTCAGTTCCAGAGGAAAACTATTTCACAGAGGTTCAGGGAGGTTTCAGAAGAAGACTAAGCTGCTGAAGGACAGAGGATGAACTCTATGAAGATAAAGGCTGATATTTGCTTCCTTGCTTAAGAAGCAGAAGGGATGAAAAAAAGGATATGATGTTTCCTATTTAAAGTCTCAACTACCACCTGCTTTAACACATCTCAGATTCACAGTAGAACTAGATGCACCAACAGCCAGTGATGCATTCAATGGATACCCAATAGGAAGTTTGCCTAGACAGGCAAAAATGGCAGAAGCACTCTTTTCGATCACACTTCTTCTGTCTGTATATTTAAATTATTGGCTGTCCCTGAACAGATTAGTTTAGTTCCAGAGATTATGAAATACTCAGCAGACAAATGTTTTGCCCCTGGAGTAGATTAGTGGCATATATTTCCTCTCTGTCATAGAAACCATTTGATATAGTCCTCTCATTAAAAGTACAGTGTGGAGCTATGGAAATGATATGCAATGAAAAATGATGCTCTTACACTTTGAGGAAAAACTCAGTCCTCAAAAACGCTGAGATATTCTCACAGCCTGGTTTCCCAGTGCTTTCCATGGGCATTAATGACACCCAGCACCTTGCAAGAGGAAGCTGTAATTCCCTCCAAAATTTGCTACCGAGGCTCATGTCTTTCAAAGCCTTCACACTTCAAAAGGGATCATCTGCCTTGCTGATAGACTTGGTTTCCTACAAATCAAAAAAGTATTCAACCGAAGGCTCACTTGCACAAATATAGATAATTTTGTAGTCAGTGACTTTGGTGAGTGTTTCCAAGTGCAGCCAATGGGTTATCAAAAACCATTTCACAGATGATAGAAAAAGGGAAAACAAAATATAAATACAAGTTATTATATTAGCAAGAGGCACTATGAGCCATTTCAAAAGCCCATGAAGCAGAAGTCAGTGACAATGAACAATGTCACTGGGAACAATAAACAGAGGAAGGGAAAGAGAAAGAAAGAAAGAAAGAAAAGAAAGAAAGAAAAGAAAGAAAGAAAAGAAAGAAAAGAAAGAAAAGAAAGAAAAGAAAGAAAAGAAAGAAAAGAAAGAAAAAGAAAAGAAAGAAAAGAAAGAAAAGAAAGAAAAGAAAGAAAGAAAGAAAGAAAGAAAGAAAAGAAAGAAAAGAAAGAAAGAAAGAAAGAAAGAAAGAAAGAAAGAAAGAAAGAAAGAAAGAAAGAAAGAAAGAAAGAAAGAAAACTCAAAAAACCCTTTTCAGTAGTCATCATGGATTTATCTTGGCTCAAATTATCCAAAACAAAGCACTGCAGATGCTACAATTTAACTTCAAGCGTGTATTTGTGACTAAATACACAAGT
>VXBJ01006818.1:174796-191565 GCA_013400055.1 Nycticryphes semicollaris
AGGTGCAGGAATTACAGAAAGAGCACATTTAAGAGCAGCAGGCTTTACAAAGTACAGTATTCATCCTTACATGCTTAAAGTTGCATAGGAGAGAATAAAGGCTTCAAGTCACCTCATCACAGCAGATTATAGGAAGTTATAACCTCTACTGGCAAACTTTTTTAAGAGTTCTCACACTTTCCTTCCAAAAAAATGCAATCAGATTTTCACTGGACTTGGGTGGCTTCTCTAATTTGCAGACAAAGGTCCAGTGATATTAAAACTGTCCAGCTGTTTCAACATTCTAAAGCAGAGTTTTCTTAATTCAACTACTTATCTTAAAAAGTGGCCCTGGATATGGAAACAGTACCGAGTCATTTTGCACTAACTGCAAACGTTACTGATTTATTTAGAGCAGATTACGACCTCAGGAGCTCAGTACAATAATTGCTCAGAGAAGATCAACCAAGGCACCTCAGATTCAGCAGCACAAGCTCATAGTCTAGTCCTGTAGGATGCAGCTACCCCTGGAAGCTACAGGAAGCCCTTCAGGTACCTCCCAGCTCTGGAAAGGCTTTTAGCTTTTCTGCAGCCCCACGAACACAGCAAACCCAGGCGGACTGACCTCACGTATGCCCGTGGCACGATGCTCTCAAGCCAAAAAGTCACTCAGACCCCAAGGGAAACAATGAGCAGGTGCATGAGCCAGATCCAAAATTGCAGATACAGTATTGTTTGTAGTATTTAGGATCAAAAATGGGTTGTCATGTGGCTTATTGAGGCAGATAAAGTGTGAATGCCAGTGAAGGGAACTGGTGACCATTCCTCGACCTTTTCCACTTGCACAAGAAGTTCAGTCACAGTTTGCTGCAAACAATAAACACGAGTAGACTGTGAACCTTTCATCCTCTTAGTCCTGCGTGCCTCTCTTTTTTTTCAGTATGGCATCTGTTTGGCAGCTTTCTTTTAAATGCTTACTTCATTAAGATGCACTGCAGGCACATTTTTTTCCATCTGTCAGGAATATTAAGCAACAAGCAAGTAGTTAATTAATGTTACGATAACCCCCATGTGAAAGAAATACTTTTTCTTTGGGTTTCATCACAGCTGCATCTGTAGTTAATAGATTTTAAAATTGCATCTTTGTCTAGTTCATTTATCTCCCTTTCTTCCCTCTTCTTTCCAGTGACTTGTTCCACAGTTCTGAATACTCACTAAACACATTTCTCTCTCACTCCCACCATTTTTTATAAGTAAAATATGGGTAGGACAAGGAAAAAGATCAATTAGGATGTGATTCCATGAGACCCAACATCGCATTGACAGAAGATGGTAAAAAAGAAAATCTTATTCTTTAATGGTTTAACTGAATATCCATTTGTGATTTCTGTGACAGCTTCAGAAAATAAAGCACATCTAACTTACGGATCTAGATTTATGATTTTAAATTGTAAAATGATGTTATACACATTTGCACTCCCCTGCACATACCTCTCTACACCCTAAGCCAAGCCTTTTACATATTTGGGTACTTGTAGGCTGTAAAGTTTGGATGGACTTTTGCATGATACAAACAGCTTTGTAAAAAGATAAAAAGAAACAAACAACAAAAACCTACAGTTAAAATGAAAAAAAAAACCCAAAACCTTTTTTGTCTTTGTGGTCCACTGCAGTATACTCACCAGTCAAAATACTCAATAAACACATTTCCAGAAAAACTTTACAGACAACTTTACAACCCTGAAACCATACGTAAGACTGAAGCACTGGAATTCTATAATTAATTTATTAGCTTTTTTTTAAAAAAAAAAGAACAAAAAAGTTTTTTTTTGCCTTTATTTTGTCTCTAAAAACATTTTAGAAACCAGCAATAAAGTCAGAAGTTCTTCAAGTCATTCACTGAGAATCTGAAATAAGGTTAAGTGAACTGTGTTCTGAATCAACATGTTCAACCTAGATCAATAAAGCTGATCTAGTTTGAATTTCAAACAATAGCTTATCTGTAGTTCAGTTTCCTCTTTTTCACTGAAACTAGATGCATAGAAGGCATTGCTCATATCTACTTGGCAATGCACAGGGATACGTAAGAGCACAGGAAATGACCTACAGGGTCAGACCAATGGATACCCCAGCACCTGGTTTCTTCTGCCTTCAACACCGGCAACAGCAGATGCCATTTAGGGCACTAACACAAAGTCCAGGTCACAATCTGCCGTCACTCCCCTGCAGAAATCCAACCCACTCCACAGCCCTCATCCTAGAAAAAATAATTTCCTTTCATTATTCAGGCTGCAAATCTAATCTCACTGCTGCAACTGAGGAAGCATCCCTCTGCACAGAATTATTGCCAGCGTATCTGACAGCACCCTGCGTTTGGCTCCATATTTGCTCGTTTGTCACTTCTTCCATATGGGCTGACGCAGACAATCTCCACCATGACTTTCCAGCTCCCACCTCCTGGAGATTGCCTAATAGCTGCAGAGCTTTCTTCCTGAAGGGCACAGGAGAAGCTTGGTGGAGAGCAGGGCAAACAACACAAGCAGCAAGGCCAGGGCTAACAGGGAGGGTGCTGGGTCTCCACATTCTGTGCATCATCAGACTGCTGTGGAAGTTGCTCACTGAACCAGGAAGAACGCACAGCTACTTCCCACTGGATTCTTCTCACCCTCTCCCGTTCTCATGAGTCTACCATCCAGACTGAGACTTTACACCAATGTCTTCTTCACTTGCTCCTAAAGCCAGCCTTGCTAAAATTAGTGGGAAAGGGAAAGCAAGGACCTATTAAAAGTTTTCACTCTTTGCAAATCGCCGTAGTAGCATAGACATTTTGTCACTGCTAAGCAGAATTGCAAAACTCTCGTGTTTTCAACAGGCCTATTTGATTTTAGCTTCAGACCAGATTTTGGAAGCAGTTGGGTCCATGAATGATTCAAATGTGTGCCTAAGATGATTATGAGACATATTTAAATAGAGTTCAAAACTAGCAGGAAAAAAGAATTTGGTTCTTTTTTTTGAAAGCCTATTCTCACACTTCATCTCATATATAGCTTTTTGGCCTGTCTTGATCATTCAGTGTTACAGATTTATATTATCATCTAAAGTCTCACTCCCTCTGTAATCAATAACTGGTTTTCTAGCACTGAAATGAAAAGCAAGTTTCTTCACATACTACAAATGCACACAAATGTGTGATGCATTTCCAGACCAACATAACTACATACCAGTGACTGGGAATGCCAACTTTTCCTCATTGATTGGAGCTGAAGATAGGTAGACACACACAGTTTATGAAAAAAAATTCCTTTTTATTTAATCTTTCTTTGTATTTTCCCTTTTTATCCTATTTTCCTATCAAGATCAGTGTCACAACAAAGACACTGTAGTTCCTGATTATGTTATACCTTGAGAATAGGGTGGCCTTATCAGCTTCTCTGAGATGTGTCTATGAAAAGTCAGAAGCGGCATTAGAAATGCCACTTTTTTAGGTACCCACAAATTGACTGATGATACTGGATTTTGAAAGCACAACACTGAGAACTACAGGTATCTACAGCACCGACCACAAGAGTGGAAGTACTCAGGAGGTAAGAGGAAAGTACTTGTGAGAGACTAGGCAGTATTAATGTTTTTTTAAATGTCATGACAATCCTGCGATGCAACTTTTGACCCTGTATGCTTTCGGCAAACTGGACAGAAGCACAGGTTAACAGCAGCTCTTAAATGCTGCCCGTAGAATTATGACCAAATCACAGACCTGAAGATAAAATCTTTAACACAGAATATCGCTGTGAAACTTCAGCTAGAAAACAGACTCATAATGATCATCCAAATTCAACAGGTACCTTTCAATTCACCTTCCTGTTTCCTGCTGGCCAGCTTTGCTAATGCACAAAGAACTGACATCCCTTCCTTTAATCAATCAAACAAACAAACAAAAACCAATAACAACAACAACAAAAAAGCAGATGCACACTTCCACTTCCTCAAAAAACAAGAACTGTGAAGACAGGAAAAGATTAAAGTGAAGAGCAAGACTTTTGTTCAGGAGGGAAACTATACAAAATGTGCAAACTTGTCAACAATTGCATCAGGAGATTCTTTCTGACACACGCATTTCGTGAATGGATCAGCTAACCCAGGTTTGCCTCTGGGCAGAGGGAAAGAAAGTCAATGGTGAAAAGATGGCTCCACAAGAGGGTTCATTTCTCTCCTCACTGAGAAAAAAAATAATAACAGGGGTGACTGAAGGTTGGCAGGATGAGATTACAAGAGGTGCTTATGGCTACTCGATATTGTGGTCTGGCACTCCTCCCAACACAATATACAGGCAAATACAAATCATGTTTTTTACTTATGTCAGTGCAATATAGCAGTCGTAGAACTCACTTCCACCTTGCTTCTGTCCTGAAATGTTTCTGAGGCAGCAGCAAAACATGTAAATCTGTTGTAATACTGAATTTAGCGCTCCAAATTCATAGCCACACCTCTGCCAGAGGCTGGTACCGATATAGATCTATCAGTACAACTGTGTAAGTCTGTTCAGTGCAGGTGGGCTTCCTCAGCCCCCTTCACCTTCAGGGTCTATCTTGCATCCAGTCATAATAACAGGCAGGGATTTTTCCATATTACAATACAGATCAGAACCACCCTGATTTGAAAGTGACACAGAAGGACACCACAAAGGATGCTTTTGAAAGGGACAGCGCCAAGGAACAGACGCCAAGGACTGAATCCACTGTACGTTAAAACAGCAATGAAACTAGAGCTGTTGTATACAGAGAGCCTCAGAGAGCTGGTTTTCATGCAACTCACACGTCAGCAGATGTTCATTCTGGCAGAAAGATCATTGCAATGGTCTGCTGTTAATAGTCAATTACAAATCTCAAAAACCCTCAAGACAGCCTTCAATACAAACTGTAGAGACCCATTCTTTCTATGCATGAGGACTGTTACAATTTTACTCGTGTAATGTAATCTTTTAGATGCAAATCTGTTTTTCCAGTGGTACAAGGTCATCTCCTCTGAAAATGGACTGATTGTGCTATATACAGAGTTTAGGAATTAGAAACACTTCTCATAATTATGGTGAAAGTATTTCCTAATCATTTGGGTCTACTTTCCTTATAGAAAGACTAATTGGCAATTACTCCAAACTGGTAATTTGCCTCCATAGTGACTAATAATATTTTTTTTAAAAAAAAAAAAAAAGGAAAAAAAAAAAAGCCCAGTGTGTTGCAGAAGGTTTATTACAGAGAAAAGCAAGACAAAAATTGCTCATTTAGAAACAAAATTATTTTGAAAATCAGACTTTCATATGTTGATCTGCTTAAACCAGAAAAATATTTATCTGCTCTCAGTGTGAACAACAAGGAGTTCCAGACCAAGTTTTGCCCTTTTCTTAAAAAAGGAATTAAACTTCGGGTTAAGTCTTCAAAAAAATACATTGCTTTTCTTCTCAATGATAACTTATGTTTTCATTAAAATAACTTTTATGATCAAAAAACAGTTAAATAATGGGGACAAAGATGAGCTGCTGGAAGCATGGACTTTTAAATATGAGTGTGTCTGATGTGTGGTCTTTTGAAACAGGTCTGTTCCCTAAACATAAAGGAATCGTCATAGTTTTTTGCAGCCTGGAAACACCACAAGATGACTTACATCACAGAGCAGATTAAATATGGAAGCTTCCTTTTGCAACACTGTACAGGAATATATATTGTTGTTTAGAATCAATATGACTGAAACCCAAAAATATGAAGGCATCTTCAGATCCAGAGTTGAACGGCACAATCCTGTCACCATGCAGAAATGAAAAAGCTAACTGCAAATGAGAGGAAGACTTATGTTCTCAAGCGCTACACCAGGCTAACACAGATGATTCTTCAACCAAATCAGTATCTTCACACAGCTCTGCTTAGTGCCATGTAAACACAAGGAGGCTTGGTTGAGGCTCACTCAAGAACAGCTGAAAATGTCCTGCTAAAGAGACAAAAACTGATGAAAAATTATCTTTACTACTGAAGATCACAAGCAGCCAATGGGTAATTTCCAGTACACTAGTGGTGTTTAAATTGTTTATATTCTTCTTCCACCTGCTTTTCTCTCAATTAACTTCTGAGCTCTGCAAAAGCCTGGAATCCAATAGTCAGCTCCACCACCACTCTTGAGGTAAGGTCGTATTTGCTGTAGTACCCACAGCAAAGTGAAAAGGATCGAGAGCTTTATATCCAGTCAGAAGGGACAAAGAAATTAATCACTATTCCATAAATCAAAGAATTGTGGGAGGGAGAGGGAAGGAGTTCCAGAAGTCACCTAAGGCACCTCTCTGCCAAGAGCAGGGAAAAATGACCTGCACTCTCAGACAAAACTTACTTAACCTGTTCTTAAAATCTTCCTACGCTTGTTGTGACTGAAGACCTGCAACTAGATGGTACCCTGCTTGATCTCTTTAATTCCAAAACAGTGACAAAACACAGGGTCATGAAAGAAAGGTTCCAATAAAAAGAACACTGCAAAGGGACGAGGCCAGTCCAATTTTAAGTTTCTTCGTTTTATGTTTTTTAAATACTCCAAAGCTTTGATGTTTCTCTTACGTTTGTTCTTTCAGAGGCCCCGAGTTGTGATGTTTAGGAACAATACTAGTGCATGCAATACTAATACTATGGCAACCAGTACTGCAAAGAACCGAAGTATTCAGATGACATATTTAATGATTGATTGGGGTTTTTTAGGAATCTAAGTCTATACAGTGAATTAAAAAGCTACTTCCTTAATTAAACACCCCAAATCACGTTCTCTGTCTCTTTCCACCGACTCTATGTGGAGCTTCATGTTGTTTTAGTTGTCTTATCTGTGCTGCAAAATCTGTCTCCTTTTGATCCTCAGACTCTCCAACTCAAATAGCTGGCCTCCTGGAAAACCAGAAATTCGTCAAGTTCACAGAATTCACAGGATCTTCATGGTTGGAAGGGACCTCTGAGACCATCGAGTCCAACCATACACACACACACAAATTAGAAAAAAAACCAACCACCAACCAAAAATGAAATCACCCAAACCACCAACCCAACAATCTCAGGCACCAGAGTGTGCTCTGAAGAGCCACGTCTACATGTTTCTTAAATACCTCCAAGGGATGCTGACTCCACCACCTCCCTGGGCAGGCTGTTACAGTGCCTGACCACCCTCTCAGTAAAGTCATTCTTCCTAATATCTAATCTAAACCCCTCTCATTATGGTTTTGTAACATTGTTTGCCTTGCCTCTGAAATACCACATGTAAATGTAATTTTCTAATGTTTTTATACCAATCTCTCTGGATGTTGCTATTATCCCCCTAAATGTCAAACCCTTTCTTCATCTGCTGCTCCCCCAAGATCATCCTCAATAGCAGGGCAGCACAGAGTAGAATCAATCCCAGCTTTCAGTCCTAGGTAAGTCTATCTTCAGCAGAAAGGAAGAAGAAAGAAAACAAATGCCTACAGGGAAACGAACCTGTATAGATGTAGGTGCTCTGTGCATATGACTGAAGTAGGGGGAAACTGGATTGTTGCATTTAGGACAAGGATGAATTGTCATTGCATCAAATAGGCACGGAAGAGATATTTGAAAAGAAACTAAAGCTGGGGGCGGGAGGGTAATCTCTCTACGTAATTGCAATTGTCCTACGTGTGACATTCCCTCTCTTTGAGAATCACTGCCATAATAGTGACAAGTTTTTATGACTCAGTGCATGACTTACATTTATGCCTAGGAAGTGCTCTCTTTAAAACAACATTCATTTATTTCCCAACAAACGCATTTAGGCTCCATAAAACAGCATGCATTTCTTCCTTGGGGGGGGGAAGGATAAAATATTTAGACTGGTTTCTAAATCCATTGCTTTTCCTTCCTCCTTCCTTTTCTCCCAGTGCAGCTAACAAAATAACCATTCCTTGCCATGCCTCACTCGATAAAACACTAAATAAAATCAAAAAGCCAACCTGCTCATATCATGAAACAAAATGTAATGCAGATGTCATGCACATAGCTAATCTCACCTAAGTAATGGTGCTCAAGCAGATGCCACCAGCCACACTAGAGAAATACATTTCCAAGATACTGCAAGCTATTCAGTATCAGCATCACTTCCTCAGGCATCTAGGTAAACAAGCATGCATCAAAAACAGACCTTTAAAAGGATGAGAAATTAAACCGATGAAAAATCCTACTGACTGCCTGTCCCACTGACAGTGGAACAAGGATTACACCTCAAAGCCTCCCCCTCTATAGTATAACAAATACTTTTCAAGGTTAGTTTACTATTCTTAATTTCACTAGCTGCTAGCAGTATACCAATACCATCACATTATGCTTGCCTACTAGAATTTACTGACAGAAATAAAGACAAAAAGTACATCATTCAGACAATCTGCAATTAATATTGGAATTCCAAGGAATTGTCTCTAGAACAAGGTCGTACACAGTATGAGATACTTCTAGATTTTATGTGGCATAAATTCTAAACTGTAATAGCCTTTGAAAGAAAATAAAGTGCTTGTATGCCTATAGGAACAATATACTAAGCCTAGCACGAAAATTTATCTCTTGAAAATAAACTATCACTATTCTGCAAACACAAGTTTATCTAAGAGGTGCATGTTTATTTTATTAGCTAGTAATCATCCCAGAATTTGAATCTTTTGTGTAAGATCTTACCTGTAGTGGCAAAATTCCCATCAATTCAGAAGGGCCTGGGACTTGTCTGCTTTTCTCCTGTACTTATTGCTAAAATTACTTTACAAGGCAGTCACTTGCAATCAATTTTTGTCCCTCAATCTGGCAAAATTCCTTTTGTCTTAATAAGTTGTTTTGGAGGTTCACATTCCTGAAATTAGTTAGAATCCAGTGAATTTTGCCCTACATTTCTTGGACGAGTTACGAACTTGCTACCGATGCCTGCAGACATTTTGCAGACAACTTGACAGCATTTCTTTCCTCACTTAAAAACAAAGCAAAACAAAACAAAGCACTTTGCTGCAGTTGTGGAGCAGATACCCTCCAAGAGGCTCATTCAGACTGAAGACCTGGCAGACTGTGCAAGAGTCTTACAGATCTCACTCCCAGCCCACACACTCAGATTCTTTTCCTATAGAAAAAAAGGGTTTAGGAGAAAGGGGGAAAGGACAGATACAAACAGGTCAGCATCTGTTGCACGGGCAAGTTTCAGAAAGCACTAGTAGCTATAGTAGGACCAGAACTGCAAACTTTGGCTGCTCTCCCTTTATTCCTGCCTGACATGAGTTATTTTCTCCCCGCCTTGTCCTTGTGTGTATACGATACAGACTCATTTATTAATCACAGCAAACACTTTGTCCATTTAGCCTTCGTAGCCACTTCTGGAGAAAACAGGAATAGCTGTATCAAGAAGTATTGTTGGTGAGTTTAAAAAGCAGCATAAAGACTGTAAGCATGAGTCTCAGCTGGTGTACCACAGGCTGTTCGACTGTCATAGAGTCATAAATAATGTCAGCAGCACGCACTCTTGAGAAAGGAAACATCCAAAAGGGTATGTTGAAACATGGGAATACTTCCTCATTCCAGTAACTTTTGTCACATCTTTAAAACCAGATTATTTTTGTCATGGGGCAATTACACTTATGTACAAATGGCTTTGATGTCTTCCCTTTAGACCAAGGAATCTGGCTTTTGCTATATTCTCATCTTTCACCATCTTGCCTTCTTCAAGACAAGCTTCTTCCTTTTTCACACTGTGCCTGATCTCATTTTTTTATTCTTTAGTTTATTGTTTAAGTCATTCAAGTTGTATTTCCAGAAGCAAAAAAACAGTGGAATGTTATGCTAAGACTCTAAACTAGTCTATGAAGTCTATGAAAATAAAGACTTAAATATAGCCCTGAAACTGAAAATATTTAAACCATAAACAACAGCTTAAAAAATGTATAAAGCAAAAATGGAACATCATTCCAATAAATTTGCAAAAAGGGCCCATACAGTAATAAAATTGCAAAGCACAATGTGTTTAACACAAAATCAGTAAAACCAGCTGGAGCTGTTATTTACAAGCTCCTTAAGTGTCCAACACCTTTCTTTGAAATCTGGTTTTGTTGAAGCTAAAACTACATGAAAAAAAGGGTAAAAAGAAGGGTAATAATTACTTGTTATCTTTTTCTTCTGGCCTTGTTGTTAATTGAATTTCCTCTGGCTAAGGAAAACAGGCTGGAAATATCAATTCAGTCACACTTAATTTTGTTGAGACCTGTGAAATGTAAATGCAAAACAAGCATTAAAAAAAGTCAAGCTGCAAAGAAGGATTTGGGCATTTAAGGACAGCTGGTGACAATATCTTCTATGTTGCCTTTAACATTAATTTCTTCTGCATTATAAGATTTTTATCTGTATTATCTTTTACACCCTGACAGTTCTTTGCCTCCCTCTCCGTCCCAGTACAAAAGCTGAGATGCACAACATAATTAAAATAGGTTCAAATGAACAAGAAATAATTTATTCAAACAAAGTTTGAACTATTTTGTACCCGGTTGGGCAACCATTAACATTTTTTCCCCAACACATCCACTTCTGTACTTTTCTCACTTAGTCAGTATGATCCATTTCCTAGTCTTACAGACAGTCCTATCTGTTTTTAAACCTTGATTAATTGTCAACTAACATTCAGAGCAACTGTTAATTCAAGCTGAGAAATATTACAGGCATAAACCCATGGTATTCTGATCCCAAATGGAATTTGAGAGGTACAAGCATGCAGACGTGTGACAAAGGTATCAAAGTAACACACATTCATAATTTCATAATAATACTATGGATTACTTTTTAAATTAATTAAATTCACAAATTTTTTTCTGTCCTGTCACTGGGCACCACTGAAAAGAGCCTCCCTCCAGGTACTCACATACATTAATGAGTTTCCTCCAGAGCCTTATCTCCAGGCTATGCAATCCCAGTTCTCTCAGCCCTTCCTCATGAGAGAGATGCTCCAGCCCCTTCATCACCATCAGCACATCCACATTTCTCCTTTACTGAGAATATGTAGAATATGTACATTTGTACTGGTTTAACAGTGGGGAAACTCTCACATTATATCAAGCTGACTTTAAAAACATACTTTTATCTCTTCAACCACTGTTCACAGTGACAAATTTTTAAAAACCCCACTTTCAGAAATATTTATAAGCTATGAATGACCTATCAGATTTACTTCAAAACTTTTAAATATAATTCAGTAGTTGAGGAAGAAAGGATTTGGATTCAATTATTCTGTGTAACTCACACATAATGTGAATAAATCTGTAAGAAAATAAAAAATTAAACTCAGCTTTATTTACAGTGCTCCTTTCTGTGCATGTTCAGAGTGATTAAAGGTAATAACAACTGATGCCCATCCAGATGGCAAAATGCATCTCAAGCTGACTGAGGCACATCTCCCTTTGGCCATAAAACAGCGTTTACACTTACTGAATGTCCCAATACTAAGAGTTTTGAGAAAGAATGACCTTCCACAACTAGGCAGACTCTCAGGTTGGCCCTCTTTATTTTAACAACCAGGCTACAAATGCAGACTTAGGTGAACTTACAGATATAGGCTGAACACAGTCTTAAATAGGGCAGCTAATTGTGTATTACCTGAGCAAAACTGTATGATAGCACGGCAGAAAGCAACACTTGTTGAGGCTTTTCAGAAATACTTTGCAAACAAAACTACCACACATCCCTTATTTCCCCTCTCCTGTACACCTATGCAAGTACATAAACAGTGTGACAAACAGCATGTTCTTCTCATCACCCAGGAAGAGCAAGAATGCTGCTTCCTACCCTGGAGCTGCCTGCTCTTTTCAGCACACCATGGGCGAAATGACCTAATCCTGACAGTTTCAAAAGGGACGCTCCTCCCAGTGGCTGAAGCAAGTGAATACCAGGCAATTGGTGTAAGTGGACTAAGCTGATTGATAGGACTAGGAAACTTTGCAGTTGAAGGGTCAGTCAAGCATGAGCTGAAGACGCTCATGTTTAGATGAGAAGCAGTGATGAACATGGCTCATAGCCAGCTTACCATGCAGTTGCCTCTCTACTACTTGAAAAGGTAATAGTAAGATTCTCTCTTTCATCCTGCTCCATAAATGTTCTTATAGGGTGCTGACTCTGTATCATTTGCAAACAACTGCAAGAAAAAGTGCAGACAGGGCAGCAGCCCACATATGGATATTAAAAAGAGATGGAAAAGAGCATTCTAACTACACCGTACAAAAACCAGTTCAGAATTCCTGTGTGGCATCTGCAGCACAAATTTAAGAGCTGCTGGTGATTATGGTGGCACATGCTCATGAGGCGACAATCAAAACAGCTTACATGCAAGATTGTTTGGAAGCAGACCAGCTGAAGAATACAAATGGAAATAGTCTCCCGAATTCCATTATTTCTTATAAAAGGTAACCTTAACTTTCAAGGGAAATTGAAGAAATGTCCAACTGCTACCGTGTAATTATCAGTTACTTTTCAGTGTTATCATCTAGTTGTAAAAGCATGATTCTGAAGGATATCATAAAGTTCAGAATCTTTACTTGGGTGTATATGAGAGAATTTTTACACATTTATCAGTATATTCCAATTAAAAAGACATTATTTGGAACAAAAACATCTGTTCGTTTTCTAACATGGTGTGGAGCAGTTGCTTTGCAACACAGCATGCCTCTTCAAAATCTGAAGAAAAGAATGGCTAAAGTATATACCTAAATTATTTCCACGGCTACAGTCACAGGCTAAGAGAAATTTTACCATTTTCATGCTTACACTTTCATAATTACAGCTACATATAACATGCTTTATCACGTATGCCTGGTTGGCTTAATCCACACTGTCACCTTTAACTTGTTTCCTGCCTTGGAATCAAGGTGAACTAGTCTACTACTTTTCTTGAATTTAAAATGATCAAATAACATTTTGGATGTACTGCTGGCTGCTTTTTGAACTCCCTAATCTTGGCAAAGAGTGTGGCATTGGTTAAGAATTTAACTTGTATAGAATTGCTCGGAGAGTAGTTGACACAGCTCTTCTGTATCTTCTAAAGATACAAATTCATTTCATTATTAACTGTCAGGTTATAAACTACTATGAAGAAAGCTTTTATTGTACTTCAAACAGTTTATATATGGCATTATGGCATTTGCATATGGCATTATAGAATCAGAATCCTGTGGACTGGAAGGGACCTTGAAGATCACAGAGTCCAACTATGAACGTAGCACTGCCAAGTCCACCACTGAACCATTTCCCTCAGCACCACATCTACATGTCTTTTAAATATCTCCAGCGATGGTGACTTTACCACTTCCCTGAGTAGCCTGTTCCAATGCTTCATGACCCATTTGGTGAAGAGTATGTAACAGCACATCAGTTTGAGCAAACAATTGCTGTTCCACTACAGAATATTTGTCAGGCTTGATAGATAATTACAAAACATAGACTCACGGTGCTTTGCTTCCTGCTGATTATACAAAATTATTATGAATTGAATTCCTATAGTGACTGGTATAGGATCCCTAAATGAGAAGAAAATCAAAGTAATATTTACCAAGTACCATATGATGTACATGTATGTACATGAAAATTTGAGAATAAACATCAATGGGACAGAAGAGCACACTCAAATTCTTTCCTTTAAACCCTCAAAGGCAACTTCTAGACAACTGTCAGTGATAAATAAATAAATCCTGCCCCACTAATCAATGCAAATTTTTCTCATGGATTTCACTGCAGTGAAGTTTTCACCTCTGAAGTGCAATACTGTGAACTCCCTCTTGTGTTCTATCTCTCTGCCTCCCCTTTAAAAGAAAAAATACCTACATACATGACATCTGTTGAAATGGCTTACGATTAGATGTCCTAAGGAACATTTGGAAAAATCATTAAAAATTGAATCAGATATATGAATATGTTTCTTTTTAAAAGTCCCTGCTATTTAAAGGACTAATCTTTATACTTTACACAATACAGGCTAGCTTGCTTCCAGGGTTAATTGGTTATTTGGAAATACACACAGCAACCTCCCAACGTCCTCAGAAACAAGAGAATGGAAGTATCTAGTTTCTTTCAAACTGATCTGTATTCAGAAATAAAGAGAAGGAAACAATACACAATAATTTATTTTTATGAATGTCAGGACTGACAGTGCACTTTAATTTTGTATCCAGCTCAAATTATATCTGAGCCAAATATTTCATTTTAAGAGTGCTGTTAAATCTTTTCAAAGGCCTTGTTTTATGTGTTCATGAAATAACTCACTATTTTTTAGCTTTCAGGAATGGTAATTGCTGTAAATCTTGTAAATTAGCATGAGTAGTACCAGCAAGACACTCTGTTAAAATTCATCTACATTGTTGTTGGAATATTTATTAGGTACTAAAATATTTAAAGGAAACCTGCAACTACTACAATTCAAATTACATTTCACCTAAGAAAGTCTTTTTTATAGCACTTAGTATTATTGTTTTGTCACTGTATAAGAAAGCATCTAATCCAACACCTAATCTTGAGCGGAAAAATTTCTTTTCATTAGATGGCTGAATGAAATCATTATATTAACTGGATATCCCCTATTGTGTTTTATCAGTTTGCACAAGTAAATTGCACTGCTTATTGTAGTAATTGACATTTTCAACATTTGCACATACAATAGAAATGTTAGCACCATTTATAAGCTAGTTAGCTCTTGATGGATTAGTGACCTTCAGAGGTCCTTCAGTATGTTTTTTTCTTCCTGGCTGCAGCTGTAGCAGCTGGAGAGCTTACCTCCCTTATTTTCAC
This sequence comes from Nycticryphes semicollaris, assembly GCA_013400055.1. Lineage (NCBI taxonomy): Eukaryota > Metazoa > Chordata > Aves > Charadriiformes > Rostratulidae > Nycticryphes > Nycticryphes semicollaris. Next base: position 189,592 of record VXBJ01006818.1, read on the forward strand.
ATTATGATCACCTACTTTCAAGCATCTTTTTTGTGTCAGCCTCTCCTAACTTGTTCCAGTCCAACTGAGTTAGCTGACACCTATTATTTAAATTTTTAACATTCATCTCACTCATTCCTCGCCTCCCCCTTTACCTCTCATAAAACTCATTTGTATTCTCTGCTCTAGCCGATGGTCTCAAGTGTCAAGGCTTTCTTGCTGGCACTGCAACATCGACTCTGGCTCAGCACCACCACGGCACTGCAACAGCATCCCAGGCCGAGTGAACACTGGGAATATGTGAACCAGAGCAGCTCTGAACATAGAATCACAGAATCCTTCAGGTTGGAAGAGACCCTTGGGATCATCGAGTCCAACCATCAGCCCCACTCTACAAATTCCTCCCCTACACCATATCTCCCAACACCACATCTCAACCACTCTTAAACACGTTCAGGGATGGGGACTCAACCCCCCTCCCTGGGCAGCCCATTCCAGGGTCTGACCACTCTTTCTGGGAAAAATTCTTTCCTAATGTTCAGCTTAAACATCAGCCACCCCATCACACTTGGTGTCTATTTCAAACTCCTCCCCTAAGTAATTCAGCCTAACACAGGAGATTCCGACAGGTTTCGCTATAGAGAGACCATATAACACTTCCTTCACATATTAAAAGACATTACTACATAAAGACCAATCTCACACACTGGATTTTTCCCCCTCTATGTGAAAGTGGCTTGAGAAAAGAGCTGTACATACAGACCTTCTCTTTGCTTTCCAAATAAATATACAGCCTATGAAAGGGAAGAAACTAACAGAATTTTCCTCGGTAGAAATAAAATCATTAGCACAGTATATATTAATCTGTGGCTCTTCCTCTGTTCCTATTTGCAGCTGATTTAGGAGGCAAACTAAAGACAATTCAAGTAATGACTGTTCATTTTCTGTATGGGCAGCATTTCAAACTCATCTCACTAGAGGCAGATGAAATGAACTCACATCTCTTCAATGGTAAGAAGTTAAGATATAAGCACATCGCAGAGAGAAAACCACGTTGCCCATCTTTTGTGGCAGATAGATAGGAAAAAAGTACTTTTTTTTCTTTTAAGAGACAACAGATGTTCTGTATTTGTGCTTATCCTGACTCCAACTCAAATACTATGATGAAAATGGAAATACTGTAAGGCTCTGAAAATTTCTTCTGAATTTCTCTTCCATCTTAATATCACGTCATTGGTATGGGAACTTTCAAATAAACATGTACTACCTCTCCTATTTAATAGCCATTTACATCTACCTACAGCGAGTGCAGGTCAGTTTTTTATATCTGCTTTCCTTGTATAAAACTGTCAAAGATACCAGGCAACAGGCAAGCTTCTAATCTTACAAACTCTAGAATCTCTCTCTGGCTTTCTTATCAAGTATTCTATGACTTTCCACAAACTTTTTAAACTATTTTTCCTCTCTTTCTGTACTTTTGTCTCTCTTCAAAAAATTGTTTTATTGAATTGAGGACAAGAGTAACTTTTTTCCCCAACCCTTTACATCTTTTCTAGACACTGGATTTCCTCCACTGTTATCAAACATCCCCAGGAATGGGATGAAAATGCACAGTCTTACTTTTAGAACTCTTCCTGCTACCCAGGAGTTCTCATTTTTCTGGAGAAGTAGACAAGATGCTAGCCCCAAAACTGTGATTTTACAGTTATTTACTTTTAACCTTCCAGGCTTGCATTGGAGTCTCTCACTCATTGTGTAAGATGTTTCTCTTTAACCTATTTGCACAATGCTTAAAGTTTTTATATTTGATTTTTTTTTTTTTTTTGTTAAATAACAAACCCCGAGAGTCTTAATATTGAAAGGCACTTACTGCTACTTCACAGGGAGGTACAGCTGTCAAAACGCTGTGCCAAAAGCTGTTACACTCAGCAGTAGCTCTGAGATTGTAACCACAAGGATCTTTCTACATCCATCTCTGTAGGGACTGCAGGTCCT
>VXBJ01006818.1:198060-217010 GCA_013400055.1 Nycticryphes semicollaris
AGTGTTTCCTTTTAGTAAAAAGACATCTTGTTTTAGTGGAGGAGGAGAACATGCATGGTACATTCCAGAGCAGGAATCTGCACAGTATCAAAATCTATCTTACCTTCCAGGAAAACGTTTGAATACGTCACAGAAACAGATTCACTGCCAAAAGGTGTGGCAAATTATTAGCCCGAGATTCCCATCAGGAAAAAAATAAAAATAATAATAAAAAAATCAGTTATTTATCACTTGGGCTGCATTTGCAGTTTGCAGCTTTGCATAAATTATGCTGTTGAAATGTAGGAACCTATGGTCAGGCAACAGGTGAAGACATTTTGAATATGTCATTCATGGAATCATGGAATCCCTCTAGAATGGTTTGGATCAGAATAGACCTCAAAGATCATCCAGTTCCACGCCCCTGCCAAGGCCAGGAACACCTTCCACTAGACCAGGTTTCCCAAAGCTCTATTCAGCCTGGCCATTCTACTAAATAAATTTAGTGCATCATCTTCTGCCTGCTTATCTAAAATAGTATATCACTGGAATACTTCCTCCTACCTATCTTAATCATTTGACTGGCAAGTGTGACTGCAGACTTTCTAGCACAATGATCTTGTTAGTGCTTGTAATGAAAATGATGTTAATCATTGTCACTGTCACTTCATCTTAAATTCACATTTAAAGTTAATGAGTCAGTATTGCCTGAATTATACAGCAAATTCATAAGCAAGTCCAAGAATAAACTTATTGTGCCTTCAGCATGCCTGACTGCTGACCAAACACAGCCAGCTCTTAAAAAAAAAATCTGTGCTTTGGCAGATGTTAGTTCTTTGTTGACCTTATAAACTAAGGTGATAATGTTGATGCACAATGAATATAAACTAGAGGCCATCTGCATATTTCACATTCAACATTTTTGAACAGTTAATATTTCATGATAATGATCATTGGTAGATGACACGTTCAGTTTAACCAACATATTACAAAAACGTTCTTGAAAAATTAACTTTAGAGGAGAGATCAGTGAACAGTCGGTGGAGGGACTGAAAGGCTCACTAGTAAATAAAATAGTTTGACTGAACTGCAATGTTATTAATGAATCTAAATATGACAAGAAATGTGCATAGTTTAAGGTGATACAGTTACAGGGGGGAGAAATCAAAAGGATACTCTTGGGACTTCACTCATATTCATTTGTGCAGTACAACTGTAAAGACTGCTCTTTAAGCTACATATATATGTCGACAAATATGTCTATTTTGTATATTACTATACATGTAAATATTTAAATCATCAAGTAACAGAGCCTTGTTCTCTTCAGGGCCCCTCAGTACAGAGCGTAACGATAAGCACACAGCCCAACCAATACCATCCTTACCACGGAATCAAAGCATATTTCAACAAATTTGTCAGAAGAGTTTCACTTGCCCACAGGCAGAGCAGGCAAATTCACTACCTCCCCTTTACAGTGCTCATAGATAAGAGTAACCACCTTCCTCAAAGAAATGTTGCAGATCAAGAGAATATCTGTTAGTAGAAGTAGGCTCTGATAAAAAGCTCCAGGTCTGAGCTCTGAGAAATAAGATATTGAATTATTTTTATATCCTCAGTGATGTCAAAATTAAAATTACATATTTTTACCTCTTGCCCACACTGGCACATCTGGTTAAGGTATCTCAGAACGGGTTTTAGAAACAGCAGCTATTGTTCTTTAATCAAGGCGAGTCAGAGGTAATTTCCCTGGCAGGCATCCTTGTTGTAACCTGTACAGTTAAAAGCTGTTGTGCATGGACTGTCAGAAGTGAATTTATAGCCTGTCAACACATAAACAAGAAAAATGAGAGCAATACTTGCTTAACAGCAGAACAATCTACTGCTATTAGAGAAAGTTAATAACACAAACAGCTATTGCTTATGACTAACTACAAGTTTCTGAAAATGCCAGTCCACAAAGTGTACCGTGAAAGTAAATAGTACTATTTACCAATAGTAAATAGAGGTGTAACTGCATTGGTCCAACAAGTTATAGAGAAATTCAACCTTTAACAGTTAAAGATAATCTTTTCCATAAAAAATACCCACCAAAAAAAAAATCTTTCTCTTTACACCTTCACTTCCCTTTGTTTTAATGGCTCTATCTCTTCGGAAATGCAGTCTTCCCACAGAAATACTGACTGGTCAGCAGGAAGTGATGATATACCTGTGAGCCACTGAGTTTTTCAGGTAACCCAGCCAAATTAATTGCAGCTCTCTTTTGCCTTACTCCCTGGATTTAGAGGTGAGCTGAGCTTTAAGCAAACGGCTGCATCAGTTGACATGTCAGTTGCTGGGTGTCCCACCTCCCTGTACGATGAACAACTCTAGTCAGTGTCTCTTCTACGCTATGATCTCATCTATACATGACAACACCAGAGCTCTGTCAGCCACACAGGACCCAGACACAGCACCAGCTCTATTTCAAACAACGTTGTCATGTAGATCCTGGTCAGTCAGCCTCCTACCTGACAGCCTGCGTTTAGTTTCCCAGACACCCACCTTTTTCCCTGTGCCATTAGTACCAACATGGCGCATGACTGACAAGTTCTTCCTCCGTACCTCAGCAACCCAGACATCTCATTAAGTCTGCCACCTTTGTAGCAGCCGTGTTTCCAGGCAGTTCCAGTCTTCTCAGCTACCTGCAAAACCAGAGTTCCCACCTCTGACTGCCTGCGTCCTCTGTCCTTGAGCAGCCCTGATGCAGAACGACTCTCGGTGCATGAGCGTATTGGTGCTGGCTGGAGGATGTGTAATGTGTGAAGGATTAGACCACTTCTTCTCAGCAGTCCATGCTCCTTCCATAAGGCTTACATCCTCCTCCCAGCACAAGGGTTTTCACAGTGGAGGTAGATACTACAAACACCCTTTCCAGCTTCACCCATGAGCTTCTCAATTTCTGCACGCTGTTTTAAATCCCATTTAGTTTTACACCAGGTGCATAAATGTATTCTGCATTGGCAGGTGATGATTCAAATCACATACTATGGAATAAACTCAGCAGACAGCAAAATTTTGAGTAACAAGAAAATCACACACGTTTTCAAGGCTTACAACAGTTTAGCCTCTCCCTTTTTCTCTTCCAAAGGAGAGAAGAAAAAAAACCCAAACAAAACTAAACAATCCCGAAGACCTCAGGACAAACAGCCCACACTAACATGATACTCTTCATACGTCTGCCAACACACACCCTCTCTGCAAACTCCTCCACTTGCTTCAGCTACTGGTGTTGTGGCCCCTTGTGTCTCAGGCAAGACCCATTCCCTTAACAGCCTCACAGGGATCTCCTGCCAAGTCCAAACACACTTCCCTCACAAACCCCCAAAAGGCTCGTGTTCATTTGCCCAGCAAACTCCACAGGTCATCACCCAAGCCACATGGCTACCATGACTGAAAAAATACCCAAAAAACCCAACTACTTATCACACTAGGCAAATGCTTCTGAATTTTTCTTTTCATGGAAATTATAGGAACTTACTTTCTTAGTATCCTTCAATACTAGTACCTTAGTATCCTATTTGAAAGTGGCCAGTGGGTTCAAATCTTACCAAAGGAGGAATACAAACATGCATAGAGAGCACAATAAAACTGGCCTCACTTAGGTTGCAAGCCAAGACAAAAAACATGCCTGTGTAATGTGAAAAACCCAAGAAGCTGAATAAAATTTTGGAGGTTAGCCGTTAAAACCAGCTCACTTCTTGTGCTATACCTCACCACCAAGTACTAAAGTAGCTATTTTTTAGCTAGGATCTCTAAATGTTCGGAGTTTAATCTATTTTTCGGTCTGATTTCTTATACAAATTTCCCAATGCTTACCTTAGACATAGTATCTAAACTGATATCAATAATTTGTGTAAAAGCGTATGGTTTTTCTGTTTTGTTTTTTTTTTTTAAATTGAAATATGTTTACTGGAATAAGCTGTAACCTTCACACAAGTGTAGAAGAAGAGTAGTGGAACAGACTGTTGACATAATCCAGTGTGCTCCACAGGAATGCCTGTACTGATGTGAGGCACCTCTCTCTGTCAGTAGTGGTACCATTCGCACTGTGCGTGTGGTACCACGTACCAGGTATAAAGTAGGACAGATTGTGCACACAAACAAGCCCGTGCCAATTCATTCTACATCAACAACCTGATTTGGTAGTTTGGCTGTAATCTGGGCTTTTATGGATAGAGAAAAAAAAAATAATAAAAAAAAACTAAGTAGGTTAAACACCTTCAAAACTCAGTAGCGTTTATGGGCTCTAATAGACTTTTCAGTTACTATAAAAATATATTTCTCTCAGAAATGTTCACAGTATCACACCATTGTTTTGGAATGAAGTAATTCTCTGTTGATAACACTGATCTTTAGAATTAGTACTACACCATAGCATTTATCTCCAAGATTAAAGGACAAAAAGACACATTCTCAAAATTATTTCTTTTTAAACAAAGATACGTGTTCAGTCAGGGAGATAGTCAATGTGTATTGCTCTGGACTTACAGAGAAACCGTATATCAATGGAAAAATTCACAAATGTGAAAAAAAGGAAACAGCAAGAGGACTAATCTCCCATTTGCACAACACGTTTAAACAAAGGGCTTCCTTCCACAGTGAGAAAGCTGATCATAATGGCCAATTTATCTAAACCAATTAAAAAAATATTTCAGAAACACTAATATATGAAACATGCCTGTGCATAACTAAAGAGCACTAAAGGAGGAGACTGCTGGAAAAAGATCTGACAAATATGGATATTGCGTATGACACAGGTATTCTAGAACACCTGTATTTTGAGGGGTCTTTTTTACCCCCTCAAAAAATTTGCACCACATAATGCCCTCATGCTAGGGAAAGCAGCAAGATCTCAAACTCCTCTGATAAAAAATAAAAAAGGCATTTTATAAAAAAATCTTTTATTAAACTATATAAGAAATAAGCACAATTAAGGCAGAAAAAAATAAAGGTGGTTTGTTTTGTTTTTTTTTTTTTCCTTTTCCTAGGTATGTAAATTGAGTATTTCACCTGCCAGTAAGGTGAGAGTAAATATGATGATACCATGCCTCCTAGATATTCACAGAGTACTCCTTCAAAGGTAAGTTTTAGCAAGGAAACAATGACTGTTACAATGAGATAGTTCAAAATGCAAGTAATTATAATGCTGCTCAGTGTAATTATAAACTAAATGTGTCTTGGTGTCTATGATAATAAATAAGGAGCTTTACATGATCCATTTTAGAGAAAGACATCAAGACGAAATAAATAATGCAAAGTAGCTCTCACTCACTATGCAACTGCTGTATTATTGCAAAGCCTCTAAAATAGATTCCATATAATAAACCTTCCATTACCCATTTTATATGGACTTTTGTGAGATTTAATTTGTGCTGGAAACTACTCTGAGATTAACGAAAAAATTGTAGCAGGGTAAAATATTATTGTCAGTCACTCATTTCAGCTTGTGAAATGTGTTTTTGTACATACAAATGAGACTTCACATCCATAAGGAATCATTTATATGAAGGAGGAATGCTTGAAATACTCCTCATAAGGCGAAAATAAATTTATCTAGATACCTTTTCAAAATTGTAATTTTGTCACTATGCATATCCAGCTCAACCTGCTTTCATGAGTAACATTCAGCCTATAAATATATGCCCAACTCTTCTTATTACCTGGGTTTTTCACAACAAATTAACACTACAGTACTTACAAACATACTTATGTACTTACAAGTGTTCAAAGTTACGTACTTACAGTACAAATATGTGTCTAATAAGCAGGAATGTCACTAAGAAATCCCTATAGCACTTATGTAGTCATAATGATTTAAGCTTATGAATTACATAGATACTGTGATAATTGTTCCTACAATCCTAATAATACAACAAATGCTACAACCAGAGCTAACAGGCCAAATTTGGCCACACAGTCCCTCTTTCAGGTTTCAAACAGATGCAAACATTATAGCAGGCTGAGAACCCTAACTGCATATGTTAATTGTTAATATGTTAATATGCTAACTGTAGTGTTACCTACACAGTTTTAAAGAAAAGGTAAGTTGCATTTGTGGAGCAGTAGTTGACAAAAAGACAAAAAAGAAAGCTCACAGTGAAGTGACCTTTGGCCATCAAGATATTACAGTACAAAAAGAAATCTCTTATTTTATCCTCTTGTTTATAGCAAATCATGATAAACTGAAATCTGCTTACATGACTGCAAAATATTGTAACACTTTGTGACAGTGTGCTCCACTCCCCCTAACCTGACCTTTTCCCATAACCCTCCTTCCGTGAAAGCCACCAGCAGTGCTCATGATGGATGCATCTGGTCAAAGTGGATTCAGGGCAGGCAATTAACCACACAAGAGCCAAGGGCTAATTCATGGCAATGTGCTCACACAACCACAGCACTGGCGAATGTCTGACTCAAACCAAATTGGGAGGAGAACACCATCTACGGTTGCTATGCAAATATGACTATAAATCAATCATCTTACATATGGTGCATAGCCCAAGAGCCCACTCCACTCTCCTGCACAGCAGGGGGCTGCACACCAGCATCTTCCCTGGAGTAGGGACACCTCTCAAGGTTACTCCGTGAGGTTCAGAGATTCCTTGCCACAACAGATCCCTGCTAAGTGACTAAATGACATGCAAAACTTTGAAGCTTCACTAAGTTTGCAGTTTACATTGTTTATGCACATATAGTCCTTTAGACATAAACCAAGTCTGGGACTAGGATTGGATCCAGCCGCACCCAGACTGCTCTCTGAGGAGTTTAGAAGGCAAAAGGGTCTTCTCTGAGCCTCAGCTCAGTGCAAGAGTCTCCATAATCCTGTCTTCTACACAGTAAATAACCAAGTGTACCTTACCATAGAACCTTGTTAAACACCTCTGCTGCATTCACTATCCAACTTTGTTAAAGCTGTTGTTTTACACCAATAAATACATTGCTGCTTCTCTCTTACCAGGGAAGTTTGTCACTCCCTCCGTGACACTCCTACCACAGTAGCGTCGTATCGTGAATATCATCAAGGACGGTCTTGGGAACTAAAATTCATAAAGGCACTAGACATTGGAAGTCTGAGACTTCGGGAAAAATGTGATTTGTCTCACATAATATTTTTCTCATGCCCTAATTTCAATCATATACAAGTATTCGGCACTAACGCTGTAGCTGGATATGCTCTTTTTGCCAACATAAACTGATACTTCTGCCAAGAAAAGCACTAATTCTGTGACTCCATTTCCATCTTTTTACTCTACAACTGCTCCACACCTTTCTGTGGGCCAGTGTAAGTTTTTGTGCAACTACGTAGTGAACTGGATCTGTGAACTGATCCACTCAAAAAAAACCTAAAATACCTGGGGGGGGGGAAACAAACAGAAAGTGACCTTTGAACTACGCCTTAAAAAATTCATTTTGAGTCTGCAACTCACCTTTGGAAGTAACTCCATCAGTTTCACACCTTAAGGAAGGCTTGCACATTTGAGAGCTTGGCTGGTTTTAACAACTATATCCATAATAAAATAATAAAAAATACTCCTTCTCCTAGCAACCTTGTCCCACGAGCATCCTTGTACTATCCATGGGTACAACAGCACTGTAACTGTTGCCACAGGACAATTCCTTGGGTGTATTTCACTTTCCAATGACTTAGGTGGGCTCTGTGAAACGAAGAAAGTAGTGTCTTCTTAAAGGAAGAATCACTCTAAACTAACTTCCTCTGTAGTCTTTCATTTCAAGGTTTTCAGCCTTTTATTGTGTTAAGCACAGATACTTCACATACTAACACTTCGTTTTTGGTTGAATATTCCCACTTTATTTTTAATATTGTTTATTTACTTTATATTTGTAGCATATCTTTACATTTTAAATACCTTGCTGGAAAAAAAAGACTAGTGATATACAAGGCAAGCTGAATTATTGTTATGGAAGACATACTTCTACAACTGTGAAATTAGAGTAAGGCACTAAAAATTATTTCTATCAGAGATATGTCTGTTAACCCTTAGTTTTGATAGAAATGCGTAACTAAAACCCATTATGTAATGTCTCTTACAGCTTCTTTTCACCTTTTCCCCTTCATTAATTAGCATTTAGCACTTCTTTAATCTTGTGGTTAATATCTGACTGAAAAGAGGTTAACTCCTGATTTTAACTGTTCCACAAAATAATTAATCTTGCAAACATACAGGTTTCTGCAGTAAAACAACATTTTGTATTATATGTTATAGTTGGTTTATATCCCAAGACCTTTATCCATTACATTATTAAAAATGTTATGAAGTTGATGCTATTAAAAAGTTTTCATGAAGTACATACATCTGAAGTTAACCACATATGATTTCAGTATTTAAAACAGCTGTTTCTGAAACTCATAAAACAAGATAAAAAAAAAGTCAGGATGGTTTGTATCTTGTTTCTATCATTATAGCTCAGTGACCGGCACGATCAGCTTGGAAATGTATAGCCCTGTACGGCCCTGTCTACTTTGCTAAAATGTACTCCACTAAACTTTATATGCTTCTTTCTTTCATCAAGATTACAAAAGATATTAAGCATTATTTTCTTTAGTTACCTGGAGGTTTTTTTCTTACTCATATATTTGCTTTACAGTTCAAGAAGAGGAATGTTCTTTGTGGGGAAAAGTGAGTAGCAGTATACTTGAAAAATTTCATTACCAAGTCATATTCACAAGCAGTAAAATGTAATGTATTATTGAAGATTAAGATGATAACCTGGCAAATCTAAGCAGTTTTTTAAAGGAAGAAAGAATTGTAGATAGAAAAAGCTGTATGTGAATTAAAAGCCTAGGTTCAAAGATTTAAAAGCCAGAAGGTACAATTACAAACATCTGCTCTGACCTTCTGCATAACACAGGCCAGGGAAATTTCACCCAGTAATTCCCTTTGAAAGAGCCACAATTTGTGTCTGAGTGAGACAGTCTTTTTACAAAGGCACCCAGTGGAATATTCACCGTCTCCCATAATAATCTGCTCTGCTACCTGATTATCCTCATTACAAGTACTGCACATCTATTTGTAATAATTTGGAAGACAGTATCTTTCATTTCTTTGCCTAAATTACAACTGATGGCAACTGAGTGTGTTTCTCTAAAGTCTTCCTACATGGTTTTCTTGAATGCCAGGAATGACACACTTCACTTCCTAGCTCATACTTCGAAGGAGGACTGATGTGAGCATTCACACAAATTTCTTTACCAGCTGTAAACAGGTAACTCCATCTTCTGAAGATCTACCACTTTCTGTCACATCTACTTACAGACCTCTATTTCTGTCAGCAGGCTAGGAGACCATATGAAGAAAATGAACAGCTTACCTGGCCCTGAGTAATGTGAAAGATCTACATCTGGTACAAAATATCGCCACTGAAGAGCCACATGGATCTTATACCTATCTTCAGCATCTCTTCAGCAGCAACAAACACCATAAAATCCACTACAGGAAAAAACAAAAAGAAAAAAAAAAAGAGCTAATCAAAATGAGAACACTTGTTAACTTGTTAAAGAGATGATAAAGCAAACTACCACATAGGAAGCAAAGCACCATTGCACTATTAGTTCAAATTAGGAAAGGCTTGAGAAAGGGTGAAAAAGGAGGCCTGGCTGCCTGTACAACAAAGGAAGGCAGCAGAAACAGGACAGCATCCTCCAATAGACTTAAGAATTAGCTAATGAAGAAAGAAAAACAATCCTAAAGTCTTGACACATAAAATTAAAAATACAACTAAACACAGGGGGGAAAAAAATCCTAAAACCAGCTAACTAAAGGAATCAGAAGCAAATCTACAAACAGGACCAAAAGATGTTTTAGATACCTGTATGATGTATTAATGGTCAAGGAATACAGAAACACTCAGAAATGACAAGGCAGACATACTTAAATGCATTCTTTACACTGATATTTACTGTGGAAGAAGCCTTTGTTAGGTTGCATGCCACAGTGGTTTTTTTGAGGGGGGTGGAACAGGATCAGCCAATGGTCAATCCATGGACAAAATTAAGCACTAAGAAATAACTGGGACCAAATGACGCTCCCATGCAACAGCTAAGAGAAATATGTCATGAATAGCTGGATTTCTAATGATTAGGCTGAAGATTTCCTTGTACGACAGATACAATACCCATATATTCTGATAAATTTCCAAGGGGAATTACAGGTTCCTGAGACTGAACTCTGTACAGGACTTTTTAGCAGGTATTACAGCAATGCTAGAACAAGTAGATATTTGAATAAATATAACTGAGGGGGTGATAGTGTTGTTTTACTTCTGTAATGAGAAGTCCAGCATTACAAACCTCCTGATAAAGACATCAGTAAACAAATGGATGTAGATTATATGACTTAAAACTCTACTTTCCAAATGGCTTTCCACAGAGTTCCCGGACAGTCAACACAACACTAGAGGAAAACATTTTGGGGCAAAAAGTGGGTGATAATTCCTATTCTTACAAAGCATTCAGGTAGAATTATAGAGCTAAAAATATGCATAATCTACAGCAATTCAGGAGTTGCAGTACTGCAACAAACTCAGAGAAAGCCCCAGAAAACTGCATGTGTGCTAATGCAGATTGCCCTCCATCTTCAGGAAGTGCTGATCTCAGTCATATGAAGTTATTGCTGTGTTTTCCTGGCAGTTTCATTTACTCACATTAAAACTTAGATGTAGGGAAGCAATCCAGTCGCAATCTACTGCTTTTTCCTGTAATTATTTCTGATGTGTTTATAAGTGCACCAAGTGCAAATTCATTTATATTGTTTTATGATTTACAAAAAAAATCATTCCTGAATTTTAAATGAATCTTTGTACTTAATTCCACTTTATGTGAACACTTTCATTTCATACACTTTAAATAATCAATCTTTTGTTTCATGTTGCTTTTTCTGTGTCTTCTGCCTAAATCTACTTTGCCTCTCAAAACAATCTGTAATAATAATTCCTTATTATTCCTAATGATGCTGTTTTCCAAAATAGACTTTGTAAATAAGAACTAATGTAATTATGTTTCTCTTCTCAAACTCACAGTTCTTTCAACCGCCCCTTACTGTTATACTGGTAAACATAAAAATCCTGTTTCTCTGTATTCCTTTAAATACTCTGAAGCTCTGCAGAAAGGCTATGAAAAAATTGCTTCTTCGCAACACAGGGATGGCAGCATCAAACTTTTTACTGAAATATAAAATTTTTTTAAAAATCCAGATTTTGCCTTTAAAATACTGATTGTAACAAAAGAAAGACCATAATTTTAAAATAACTATGTGGCTCTTTTTATAACTCATTTTCCAAAAATAAGGAGGGGTGTGGGTTTTTTTAACTGCATTGTGAAAGTTTCTTTGAAGTGTACTTTGTAACAAAACTAGGCCAGAATTATTCATTAAAGCTGGCGATGCCACATAGATCTCCACCATTTGTCTCACTCATGTTCACTGGACTCTTGAAGCTTTCAGAACTACGGCCACCAGCTAAATCGCCAGCAACTGACCTCTATTTCTGTAACGCTGTAGAGATTAGGCCCTGACTGTCCACTCACATCACTGCCACTTTTCCTCCCTACAAAGAAACAAAGATTCAGCTTACTTCATCAACTGACCTGTGCAAGATTAGCCTGAGGTAACACAGAAGTGCTTTTCACCCCGCCTCTCACAACTACTTTCGCTTCCTTCTGTCACACCTAAGCCTTTCTACTGCCTCTTTAAGACCGCGTTGCCATTTCCCCTGCCGCGCCTGGAGCACCGGCGGGAAGCCCAGCGCCGCCAACAAAATGGCGGTCGGGGGACGGAGCGTGACGCGACGCTCCCGCCTCTGAGGTGCAGGGCGCTTCCAACCACTTGCCGCAGCTCGGCACCACGTGACTGCGCGGCCGCGGTGCGGAACTACAGCTCCCATCATGCCTCACGGCAGCTGCCGCCATTTCCCCTCCCTTTCCGCCTTCCCAGAGGGCGTCTGCGGTGCTGAGGGAAGGTCGTGCAGGGGAGAGCTCGCTCGGTATCATGCTGGCTGCCAGTGTCCGCAGGTTTACCACCTCCGCCCTTCGGAGGAGCCACTATGAGGATGGCCCTGGAAAGGTAAAGTGAGGAGGAGACCTCCCTCCGGTGGCCCGCTGCGGTGCGGCCTGAAGGTCGCGGGAAGGGGCCTGCAGCCGAACTCGGGCAGAGGATGGTGAAAGGGCAGAGAGGGAGGAAGGGCAGGAGGGCGACGGTTCGCCGAGGGGGAGGATAGTGGCTCTGTTGTGGATGGCGTGGGAGAAGGAGGAAGATGCCCCTGAAGGACGCAGCGCCCGCCTAGGCCTAGCCGCAGGGCCAGGCCCGCCTCAGCCCCTGTGTGAGAGGCCTGGACGAAGCCGGCAGGTTGCTGCAAAGGGGACGTGAAGGTGTCGCTGGAGCCGCAGTGCGGTCCGGCGCCGGCTTGCTGTGGGCGCCGCGGTGAGGCACAGGCCTGCCCTGCTCTCGGGTGTGCTCAAGGTGAGCTCCGCACTTGATCACTCCCTGGCGTTTAAGGAACTGGCAGCCGTTGTGAGGAGCAGAATAATAGTTAGCTCGTTACTAGTTCTCCAGCTGGTGTCGGATGGGCTTTGGGATCTTGTATTGCTCCTACGGCCATAGTACAGCAAATGACTTCAGTGCCCTTGCCAGCAACCTGTTGCTTCAGTGGTACAGATGATGAGCATTACAGTATGAGGAGCAACAATGATACTGTAAACGCTTTCTGATGTACCTTAACACGTTCTCCTTATTCTTACAGCTAAAAAATAATCTTACATATCTAGTAAACATGCAGAAAATCTTCACAATGAAGATAATTAGTGGAAGAGGTCGCCTGAAGATGCTTTGGTATCTGCATTTTCAGGGATGTTTATACTTGACTGGTTAAGGCCTTCAGCAAACTGACCCGGCTTTGAATTGAGGGCAGAGGGGAAGAGGGGACAAAATAACCTGCGGAGGTCACATCCAAGCGATTATTACAGTTACTGTGCATCTTCCTGTGACAGGAAGGGAAATTGTTTTGAGGCTGGATATTTATTTTGTCAGTTTAACTCCACCTGGTAGCCCTCTGAGCATCTCACAATTTTCAAGTCAATGGGGAAGTAATTACTGTATTGATTATGAAACTAAAATTCGTATTTTTCTTCTAGAACCTTCCATTTTCTGTGGAAAACAAATGGCGATTACTCGTGCTAATGTGTGGGTTCTTTGGAAGTGGATTTGTAGCCCCTTTCTATATTGTCAGACACCAGCTTCTGAAGAAATGAATTCCATAATTGCGCTGACTGGGTAACCGCTTTTGTTAGTTTTCATAGCATAGTGGAATCTATTCAAAACTGAGCTTTAAAGAGTCCAACCTCATCTTAAACCATTATTGCAGTTTTCAGCCTGTTGCAGTCCCGGCGTTTAAGAGTTGTGGACTGCAGTTGCGTGTAAACTCAAATAATGAGTAGGTTTACATTGGCTTCACAAGGTGGCTGTGCTCCCTTGACTTGTGAACTTTGACTCCCCAAAGGCCACACCTCTCTTCTTCTTAGCCTACAGCTGTGCTAACTGACTTTAAAAAAAGTGTGCTATTGATTCCATTTGGATAGTAACTATAAGCAACCCATGACTACCTTCTTTGAGGAAACGTGAAGCTACACTTCACGTAACACGTTAGAATAACTGGCATGTGTGATGTGAACAAACAGTATGAGAAACTGTGATACTGTAAACGCTTTCTGATGTGCCAGTTAAAACTCTCTGGAAAACAAGATTTATTGAACTTTCATTCAACTGTGTCAAAACAATCACACTGTCTGCATGCAATGTTGCTAACCATTTACAGGATAAAACACACCTAAAATCAGTTCATTAGCAGCAGAAGTGATTTTAACTGGTGGTTGCTGATGAACCTTTGAAGACAAAGCAAGCCTCAGACATAACTCAGACTGGCCATTTCCAGTTGAAAGGCCACTTCAATTTACCTTAATCTGAATCCACTTTGGAAGTACCTGATGGTGTTAATTCTATAATCTGAGAAACAGCAAGTCTTTCTGAGGAGCATGAATGATGCAAGTAGTTCTTGGAAGGAGGTGGGTCTTCACTGGAACAAATTTAAGTCATCTGTGCAATTCCTTTGCCAGCCTGATGATTTTCGCTCCTTAGGCTAAGAGTAAAAAAAAAAAAAAAAAAAGGAAATCAAGGGACTTTTATTGAACTTGATCATTTTGAACCATAGAATTTCATTTAAGTTATAGCTTCTGCTACAGAAGCATGGTGGGTGAGGCAAAGCCCATGAAAATTCTAGTTCAAGGATATTTTTATGGTTTTTTAGATGCCAAGGTAACAAAGTTCTTCAGTTTGTTAATTCTCTTATTTTTTTCTTGCAGAGATGAACTCTTCTATGGAACACCTTTCAATGGAAAAAGGATAGCTGCAATTGTGTTCTATGCTGTCTAAATAAAATTTCACATCTGAAGGTCTTGGGCTGTGTATTTTGTGAAAATCCTGAAGTGCTTTTGACAACTGGTGTATACAGAGAACCCTTCAAATTGCAGTGCATTGACATTAAATTAAACACTAACTGCCCTTAAATATAATGGTAGAGGGTTGGCAAAACTGCATTTCAAAACCAAAGATGGGCTTAATGGTTTTTGGCTGAATGGATGTTCAAATAGCTTTACAGAGCTACCTGGTGATGTCAAAAGCTCCTCAGGCAGAAGAATGACCTTGGGATAGATTATAGTGAGTGATCTTCACAGTGGGTTTACTGTGTTCCATAATCCACGCTGCGGAGATGTTGTCTTCAGTGCTTTGGGTTGGGCGTTTGGCTTTGCTTCCACACTCTGCTCTTCTGAAGAGCTGCTGTTCCAGGGCATCTGTAGCTCATCAAAACCTCTGACACCGTTGCGGATCTGTAGCTGTTTGGGAAGAACCGATGGCTTTCTGCTTGTAGCTGTAGTCATAGCACAGGGTTCTGCCAGCACTGGGGCCCGCATAATTGATGGTAATTGAGGAGATGTGAAAAATGCTATTGGGATACTTCCACCAACCTGAATATGAGGGGTCAGATGTTTAAACTGGTGGCCCTGTTGACAGCAGGAGTAGAAAGTCATGTTCACGTTCTCCCAGGGTATGGAAAGCCCTGGTGCCATAACCCTGTTGTGGTGACTTCACCCTGGGCAGTGATGTACTGAGTTGCTTTGCTTCAGTGAGGTTTTCTGCTTTACTTCTGTGGCTTTTTTTTTCCCCCACCTCTCCTAAAACAAGCCTTGCTGTAGCACAGCGTCAGCCCATGAGCTGAATAGTTCAGGTTCTGATGGTATACTTCAAATCTGCATGGATGCTGGTTTGTCATCGAGTTGCCATCAGCAGAAGCGTATAGAAGCGCAATAAAATCACTGTTTATAGGGAAGGTAGTAACTTCCAGGTGCCACGTTTGTTTTTGTAGTTAGAGAGCTGTTAAAATGCTGGTGGCTGTAGCGTTTGAACAGCCAGAGCTGGGAACAAAATAGAATGATTCTGTCCATTGCTACACCTTCAGTAGAGCTAAAAGGAAGCGTAATGAGACGTGATGGCTTTGATTAAAGGTCTGGCAGAAGGAATCCAGAAAAGGCAAAAATTTCTTGGTCTGGGTGTGGGGATTTCCTGTGAGAACTCTAGACATTATAAAAGAAAATTCTGCCCTTTTTATGCAAAAATCAAATTGGGAGCTCTGGGATGACAAATTCTCATTTGCCTCTTGATGAGCGAGTCAGGTGTCGGTGGCACAAGGCAAGTCTGAGTGGAAGCCTCTTTATCTTACAGATCACAAATGCAACTTCCACTGAGAGTTTATTTGCACCTACCCCACCATGTTTGTTCTTAAATAACTTAATTTGGTTCGTTTGGTTGATTTTTCTTCCCCCCTGCCCCCCTTACTTCCAAGTCCCTGATGCGTTAGAAAAGAGTAAGCATCATCTCACAAGGTTGATGCTTAAAATAAGATCTCCTTTCTGAAAATAGTTCCTTCTCTGTACATTCTCTATCTAAGTATGTTTTTGAGTGTGGGTGGTTAAATGCAGTTATTTTTAGATTAAATGCCAGAGACTTTCCCATCTCATGATGTTTTCTAACGCTGTGATTGTCCTTTCTCACAGTGCCGTTACACTGATGGATCGTAGTCATTTAGGAGCAGAGAGGGTCCTGGAGGCTAGGAGCTAGGAGTTACAAGAAGTTTTCAAATTATGACCCGGTTTCCAAGCCTGCCACCAACTTACAAAAATCACCGATGTGCATCACGATAGCCACAACCATTCATCTCCTGCTGTTTTACTTAGTTTCTGTCACTGCCGCTGTAAGGCAGACTCTGAGGGATGATCTCAGCCTCCACTCCACTGGTGGTTGTCTTCCAGCAGTGAACCTGCTGCGTGCTCCTGCTCTGTGTGTGCCAGGAAGAGCCCTACAAAGGCTCAGCCCCGCTTTGGGTAAGTTAGCTGTCACCTGGGTGTTCATCCTGGAGAAGATAAAGCTCTGGGGAGACTTTACAGCCCCTTCCAGTACGTAAAGGGGCTGCAGGAGAGGTGGGAAGGGGTCTTGATCAAGGGAGTGGAGCAATAGGGTGAAGGGTAATGGTTTTAAACTGAAAGAGGGGAGATTTAGACTAGATACTGGGAAGAAAGTTTATACTGTGAGGGTATTGAGGCACTGGAACAGGTTGCCCCGGAGATGCTGTGGCTGCCCCATCCCTTGGGGGTTTCAAGACCAGGCTGGATGGGGCTTTGAGCAACCTGGTCTGGTGAGAGGTGTCCCTGCCCAGGGCAGGGGGTTAGAACCGGGTGATTTTTAAGGTCCCCCCTAACTCGAACCATTCTATGATAAAAGTATCACATTAGTCGTAAACTGATTTGATAAACCCCTCTTGATGGCATCCTATTATTAATTAATCTTTCCTTTAAAAAGAAAGTTTAGTACTGTTTTGTAGCCTTTTTAATCTAATCTGCTCGGTTAATTCTTTCAAGATTTTTTTTAAGTACAATTGCTGATTTTGATCTGTGCAGCTCTCTAGCTGTTAGCTTGTATTTTTAATATAACACCTACACACTTTTAGATTTCAAAATGAGTGGCCATATTCTCCATTCACTGCAAACTGTTATTCTTACCTGCTGCCAAAGACGTAATTAGTCCCTTTAGAATGGAACTATTTCTCTACATGACTTGCTTGGGCAGTTTTCAGTAATTTTCAAGGCCCATCAATTATCAAGTCCGTAAGTTCTCTGTCTCACTTAAGTAATTGGTTCCCTTAGGTTTTTAAAACTTTTAACTTCTGTAATAGGAACACATTAGCAGATCTGTTCTGATCTGTCTCTCTATTAATGCAAACTGGGACAGGCTGCGTTCTCTCAAACCCATTTTTACTACCAGATTATCTCTAATCTCATCGCTGTTCAACAAAGTGAAGCCTAAATGTCTTCATTTAGTTGCTTGGGTGGAAAATAGTGGTTGTCACTGAGAGATGTTTGGCTCCTGTTGTTAATATCAGATGTTTGACGGTGTTTACTTTCACAGAGATGCAGCTCCAGATTGGAATTGTTTCTCTGTTGGCGCGAGGAGATCACTGCTTATAGCCAAGCTTAATTTTAGGAGCATATGTCAGAACATAAAGGACCTTCCCTCTTTAACCTTTTTCTTTTTTTCTTTTTTCTTTTTTTTTTTTTTTTCTTTTAACTTTTATTGATCTGTTACTGCTGCTCCCAAAATTATGTTCTTCATATTTTCTGGTTTACCCATTCTATGGTTTCCTATTTAGTCATCCTACTCTTTCATTTGCTTATTGACTGCTAAAAAACTAAGCCAGAGAAACTTGGGTAGAGTTTTTGAAATACAGCTCTTATTAACCACTTTCTGTGACATCTCTCAAATCTTTTCTTCCGTGCTTCACTCCACAGGGTGGAAAAATCTATGCATGGCTGCAGGATACCAGGGAAGACCAAATGATCTCTGATGGCAAACTTTGTGCTGGCCTGAGGAAACAGTGCTGTGGATAAAATAGCATCCAAAAAAATGACCTATTGGAAATACTAATGCATGACTTCCAAGGATTGCTGAGCCAGTGAGTCTTTTACTTACTTCACACAAACAGGAATGGCCCAGCTCTACAGCCTGACAAGCCCTACCCTGCCATCCCCAGCACAAGTTTGGGGACAGGCTAGCTGATTTTGTGACACTATTAAATATGTTTGCTGACCACAAAGGAGCCAGAATCTCATCCAGGAATTAGTCCTCTAAACACATTTCCAACACAGATATTAACATGGGAATACCCAGCCCCGAGCAATACCAGAGATGGAGGTGTCACTATATGTATGTAAGAACCAACTAGTATTTAATGGTAATAAGTTGAATCAGATCAGGTTAATTAAAAAACAGGAGTTGTAGAATTAAGTTTTTCAAAGCATAAAGTATGTTTCATCACACTCAGCTACATAATGGTCTGAGTACTCAATGAAGTATTCATTTTAAAAATAGCTTTTTGGGTTCCCTGTAGGGCACCCTGACTTGGTAGAACATAAATTAATTGAAAAAAAAAAAAAAAAACTGAGCGAGGAAAATAAAATACAGGTTTGCAGTTATAGGCCAAAAGCAATACGTAAGTGGTGCTTTTCTATCATTAAAATTGTGGGAAGGAATCAAGGTGGTTAAAGGACATCTGGGAAATAACACAACTGTGTAAATGATAATATTTTTTACTTGCTAGATGCCAATTTTAAGGAAAATCTTTCATGGCCCCTGATTTTTTTCTCAGTTTTCTTGTAATTTTCCCCTTCACAAATTCTGCTTTGGCCCAAACTCAAAATAGTATCAGTTCATTTCCAGATAGGTTCACACTTCAGCATTTTAATTATGTTAGCTATTGGTAGCCTTCAAGCACTTTCCCAATTAAATCCAAGCAGACATGATTTAGGTGTCCTTATT
>VXBJ01006818.1:223444-233883 GCA_013400055.1 Nycticryphes semicollaris
AAACTTTTGTAGAAGGGCCACAGCACTCAAAAATAAAAAAAAAATAATTGAAAAATCATGTAAACTTTCTGTGCCAACATTTTATTTAGCTCTATTTGAAACATCTTTTCCAAGTTACTGATTTTCTTCCTGTTTATATGTGCAGTGGGTGTACAGGTAACAAGAATATACAAAAGCGTCTGAATGCTTAGAGTTGCTCTCTGCTATGTTGAAAAATAGCATTTGTTACTTGGGAATGTATATGCACAGAATGAATACATTAAAACCCTTTGTAAAACTTTGCTGTTACATTCCCCCTTATCCTATAGCACTTAGATGTAAAATCTAACTTTCCTAAAACTTCATTCTTTGAACAGAATGATTACTTATGTAGCACTGCAGTATCTGAATAAATATCATCTAACTCTTACTTCACCTCTTTGCTCAGTTCAAGTGGTCTTGTTTGAAAGTCTGAAAGACTGCAATAATTCCCGTACCTCATTTTCTAAAAAGGCAGTGTTTTTACATTGCTGTGCTGCTATAATAAGTATTGTAAGTGGAAGAAAATTGAAATATATGCTCAAATGTTTGCCAAAAAATTAGCTGTTCTGGACTGCTGCCAAGGAAAAGGGAAAGAATTCCCAGTAAACCATCCAGCAGATACTACCCATCCATTCAAAGAGCATCCAAAAGACCAGAATAGTCCTTCACTTGGTGAGGCTTATAAAATTCAAGAGTGCCTAAATTAGACACTTTTTCAAGTAGTGTTGTGTAAATCCTTGATTCCTCTCTAATGTCTGGAAATAATTTGTTAAATGTAGGCTTCCCCAAGATAGTACTGGCATCTAAATCATCATCTGTCAGAAAAAACCCCAACCTTTCCATGAAGAAAGGTATTGTTGTTTATATCTTTTTAAATGCTGATAAACCTATGTGAGACCAACAACAGCAGCAAGATTTATGGTACAACCTTCCCCACCCCCTCTCCCCCAGTATACACACACCATCAGGTAACTTCACATTCTCCGATGAATAAACAATTGATGTCGTAATTGTTTGTGCATTCCTGCAAATGTCAACAAAATCAAACATCTGTCACACCAGATAAGGAAACGTGATTCATTTAATATACTTAGCACTCTACTCAGCCTTGAAAAGGGCACTGAGATTTTAACAAGCAGCGTGTAGTTTACTGGCTTCTAGTAAATGACCATGTAGTGACAATAAAGCTATGACCATATTTGGTTACCCTTCAAATGACACATCTGATTAGGATAACACATCATGTTTAGTGCAATCTGTTTAATGTTGCTTTTGGATATACTCTAACCCTTTCAATTACGACTGACTTTAACATGAAATCATTTTTACCAAAGCAACACTCATAACCCCCGGGCCCATCCCACCAAAATAAGCTGAGTGACCCAGAATGATCGCCTTGAAAGCCACCAATTTAACGCAACAAACAATGTACAAAGGCAGCATTTACTCTTCTGCCATCTTCAGTGGTAATAAACAAACTCCATACACAGTTCAGTTGTGGATTGAGGCCGTCAGTGACATGTAGGTGTTGCTCGTCTGCCAAGAGCAAAAGGTCTAAACACCCTTCTCATTATATTTTGGCTTCCTGCATCAAGCTCCTTGATCCAGTCCTGCATCCTGTCAAGAAAAGGCTCATGGCAAGTGATGCTTCTTATCCCCTCTGACCTGCCCCAAAAGGCTGATAGGGCAGCCCAGGAATGTCTGGTTTTGCACAGAGTTATTTAGCTGAAAACTGATCTTTTCAAACCATTCTCGCTATCCTTTGTTATTCTCCTGTTGGCCTGTGCCCAAAAGCATTGCTAATTTCAATGAGAGAGAGACATTTAGGGGTGAATATGGACACAGTATGGAAGGGAGGATCATGCCCACTTCACCAGATGGTGCTAAAGCATGGGCACAACCCCTTGGTTGTTCAGTCAATTTTTTGCTTGATGGCTGCTGTAACCTAATACAAGAATGTAGTGGATTGGGTCCCATTTGGCCATAAAAACCCTGGCAAAGTGTTAATATTCTTGGTTGTGATTAGTTGGTTCTGTTCCTCCTTAAACCGAGAAAACTAATCCTGAAAGATACCATTATATGGGAGATCAAAATAATCAATGCATTTCACAGGCTGGTTGGCAGGTTAGAGTTAGCACAGATGCACAAATGGGCTGATCACGTCTCTGGACAGCTGGTGGGAGCTGGCCCAACTCTCTTTCCTCTGTTCTTCTCCCAAGTATTTCACCCCTGAGCCAATTCTCTGAGCTGGCTCCAGAAATTCATTTATAATCTATGGAGGTAATTTGGGATGAGAAAAAAATATCCTAAGAAGGTACGTGCTTTGTGTAAAGGTGAATTTGAGATGCTTTAGATGTTTAAATTATGGAAGGCCTTTCACAAAGTAGAGAAAAAAAAAATGGGCTGTTCTTCCTTTCCATTAATTTCTAGCACATGAGAGAGCCACAAGGCCCAATGAGGATTATACTACTTACAGAATAATTTTCTTCATCCCAAAAGGGTTGCAAAACACTTCAAGAAGTGTCAGTTTGTTTCCCACCTGCCAATAATAGGAAATATAGCTTTAAGCTCCCAGTGCCGAGGTTGATCGCTGCTCACTTGAGAGAGGGGAAGTGGCTCTGTGTATCCCCTTCTTTCCTGAAGGACTCTCCTGGGAAAATTAGGTTGAAATTCGGCTGATACTCAGCTAATCCAATAACCAGGCTTTGCACTGGATCATTACTAGGCTCTCTCACTGACTTTTCCATTTTAAAGTTTGAGTTGGCCTTACCTTTTCTACTGCAATTACGTGGTAGATATGGATGGGCATGGAGAAGTCACTTCCAAGGTAGAACATGGCACCACTGTAAGGTGGTGGCCCACGGAGTCGAGGATCATCACCTGCTTAAGTGATTAGTTCATATACGTGCATTTGCCATGTTTAGCATCCTTCAGATAGACCCATCCTACAGTATTTTGCACAACACCATTGAAGACATAGATGGGAGCATGAGGTATGAAGGTATTCAATTCAATCAGGAAACAACCGACACATACAAGTTACATCTCTCTTTCTGGAGTCTGACTAATTGGCCAAAAAGAGTCTGAAATACTTTCAGTAGGAAAAGTAAAGAAGAATACCTTCAGAATAAGATCAAGTTTAATCTACAACATTTCTTCAAAACCCATGTAGCTGCAATACAATTACCTTTGCAGAACAGCATCATCCATGGAGCATGGATGATTGTCTCCGTGCATGGGGGAAAATGTAGTTGAAGGGAAAGGTTGTGAATGAGTTGAGGCAGAACTGATGGCTTGAGTTAAGGCTAGTGTTTAAAGTACAGTTAAGGAGTAGAAGAAAACGCACAATTCAGTGAATGTGAGATCTCAGTTAGCAGCAAGGCAAGTAACTTTTACCAGCAAATTGAAAGAGCTGTAAATATGAGTTATAAGTGGCACATGAGGAGAATGTACTGGAAAATGGCACGAGAATGTCAATAGCTTAGGTCTCATGGTAAATGTAATCATTCAGGAGAAAAAGTATTGTTTGAAGGTGTCTCATGGTCTTTTGGTTCCAAGGTATGGTTTGGATGTCATCGTGCTGTAATTAGAAAGACCAGGAAGCTGTCCAGTGTATATGTGGTATGGCCTTCTGCTCCTCTCCAATGTCTGGATGACCTGAAAGCCCAAAATCTGAAGCCAATATCTAACCAAAACACTCAGTTCCAGTACTGCTAGCAGCTGCCTCTTGAGCATGAAGTAAATAGCATTTCTTATTACCTTAATAGATTAGGGGTACCCTAAACAAATAGAAGGAAATCATGCTTTGCAGATTGCAAATTCCATTGCAGAACTCCTTGCTCCAAAGGAATAAAACATGTGGAAGGGTTAAAGAAAGGTTAGACAAATTCAAAGAGGACAGGTCCATCAATATGTGGCCCAAGTAAAATGTGAACTCTTGACCACAAGACAGAAAGCTGTGGGGACCTCTCCTGGGAAAGGACCTGCATATAATTCTGTATTAACTACCTCTATATAGTTCTATAATTTCCTATTTTATATGTCCTTGTGTGTCCACTGCTGGCTGACCTAAGGGACAGGACACTGCTTTAAGAGGACCCTTGGTCTGAGCCAGTAAGGGTGTTCCTATGTAGGCAGGTTGAAATACTGTCTTAAACAATCAGTCCTTTAAGATGCAGCTTTAAAAATTTAATCGTGTTTCAAACCTGGCAAGTGCATGATTAATCTTGATCATGAAGATATATTTCTCTTTGTTTTATATTTTTAATGATAATTAAGGCCATTTTTCTACTCTGGGCCATATTGCTATTTCATTTACTTAAGCTGTAATGATTAAATCTAATTTGCTACTCTGTGAAATCTTAATCCTACTGAAGACTAATGGGTATAGTACACAGTTCAGTTAAGAAACAGATTCACCACATAACCTCCATTAAGTAATTCCATTTATTTCAATAAAACTAGCTGGCACATGAAAGAAAGAATCTATGGTGGTCTTTAGTCTCCAGAAAATCATAGAATTTTTAATACAAGCTCTGAAGAGGTGTTTTGACCTCTTCCTGAACATATAATTTCTCACAGCAAGGAGTCATGAAAAAAATTTCAAAACAAATCCAGCTCATAAAATCTGTACTCTAAAAAAAGCCACCTACATTTTATGACTGAACTTATTTTACAAGTACAGTATTATCCTTTCCAAATACATGAAATGTCAGCTTGAAAATACAGGGAAAGGGGCTTCCACATCCAGAGCAAACTTGATTTCTGTAAAAAACAATGAAAGAAAAGCCTATTACTAATAAAGTAGTCTCACTTTAATCACGTTGCCTTCATTACTCCCATATTTTAGGTGATATAAAAGGAGGAACAATTATTGCCTTGTTCACGTTGATTTATTTGGCTCAGTGCCTCCTTACCTAGGTAATGTAAAATAAACTGTGCTACATGGGTCATTTATGATGTGATTTAATAAGGTGCTTTTTATTTCTAGCCTGCAGGGAAATATATTAGTTTGCAAGCACCTGCCGCAAAAAAAAAAAAAAACAAAAAAACCCACCCACCCAAATTTCTTTGGTTGATTTTTTATTTTCATTCAGTTAACTTCAGCCTACAAGCTAATTTAAAGCTACAATGCACAGGTTGTCATAGTGGCAATGTGCAAAAACAGGGCTTCAAAACGCACATAAGGAAATGGTGCCTGGACGTCAAAATGAGGAAGGTCACGACTACAAGCTTGACCAGTTTCTAACTTCCTATGGGTATTTCTGTGTCAATTAAGACTTGCTCCTTTTCATTGTCTGAAATAGCTTAATGTTTTTCCTTAACAGCACATGCTGTCTACAAACAAAATTATATACATGTTACAGGCACCCGAGACAGACCTGGAGGTTAAAAGAAAAAGAGCTTGGAAATTGGTTTTCTACAGACACTCGGAATAACATGGTCAAGTTTAACACACTCTCAAACTTTGGAAAAAACTTAGAGGAATTTGGATCCCATTTCTGTAGCTTTCAAGGGTTTTTTTTGAGGATTCATTTATACGCACTCTGTGGGAATAACATTTAGCTCAGCTCCGTGGATTCCAAAATGCTAAAGGAACCGGTACTTCAAAATCTGATGCAGGGATATCCCATACATTGTCAGTGGAAGAGCTGATGCTGATCACAAAGCACTGCAGCTGAGATCTCACTCCTGTTTCTGTTACAAGTCCCTGGGTTTTGCCCCTCAGGAATTTTCAGGCATTCTTATTTGAGACAACACTGCCCAAGTTTAAGCATATCTGGAAGGAGATTATAAGTGAGAAGAACAAAATAACCCAACACATTGCACCTATTTTTTTTTTCTGTTTGTAAAAATAAGTAGCACCGTAATGCACAGCTCCACAGACAAAGAAATCTTCAGTTGTTTTCTTTATTTTTTTCTGGGCTTTTTTCATCTCAGCTGACAAAGTTTGAGACTTAAGTATCCGGCACTGGTTTATACCCTTATGCATGCATATCTTATTTACTAGTCTACAATCTTCTTCAGGGTTAAAAATGTAACCATGAAATCTTTGGCTATCTCTTGAAAAAATCCCAACCAACAGAACAAAAGGTCCCACCAAGTGCCCTCCTGAAGATGAAGTCCTAAAATCAAGCCTATATCATCACTAGAGTTTTAGATACGTGGTAGCCCAATCACATGAAGGAGATGGGGAGTCTGAAGAAGTGAAGGGGTCCTTGCAAGGCTTTTGGGAGAAATTGTACCAACTGTGCAAACCCACAAGAACAGCGCCGTTGCTCATTTGTCAGTGTCCCTCCACCCACAACTCTGTCCGTGTCCCCCCCACCTTTCCCTGTGTAATTTTGATGAAGATAACAGGAGTAGGCATCATTTTAGCTGTAGTTTATGAGACACCCTTGGATGCCATAATGTATAATGAGAAGAGGTACAATGTTAGAAACTGATGGCTTAAGAGCATCTTTAATCATAGAATGGTTAGAGTTGAAGAGATCTTAAAAACCATCAAGTTCCAATCCCCCTGTCCTGAACAGGGGACACCTCCCACCAGACCAGGCTGATCAAAGCCCCATCCAGCCTGGCCTTGAACCCCTCCAGGGATGGGGCAGCCACAGCTTCTCTGGACAACCTGGGCCAGGGTCTCATCACCCTCACAGGAACAAATTTCTTCCTCATATCTAATTTAATTCTCCTCTCTTAAAACCATTACCCTTCATCCTATCAATAATCTTCTTGTACGTGAGAATCTATGTAGCTACACCCGTATATCACACAGGTAGCAGAGTTTTGAGATGTTGTAAGCTGCAATGATATAAATACAAGTACCATCAATATTTCATTAATATACAGCCTTTATTGTTGGAACAGGAATACGGCTGGGGGAGGTATCATGACTGGTACCACACTGGTATACATCTCTCTGTTTCTCAGAAAAGAAGCTGTGCAGACCTGTGCTGCTATGTCTCTGCACAGTCCTAATGATGCATATTTCTCTCCCATTTCATACCGTCTCTTCTCCTGACAATATGACAGTGGAATTCCAGACTTATCATAGAATCATTTAGGTTGGAAAAAACCCTTGGGATCATCGAGTCTAACCATCAGACCTACTTTATGAAGTTCTCCCACACACCATATCCTCCAGCACCACACTATCATCACCGTCCTAGAGAGGGTGAGCCATCTCCTCCAGCCTTAACACTCTTTATCCACACACATGGAACCAGGCAGTTGTGTTTGCGGGCACAGTGTCAATAGGACCAGGAAGGATCCGTCTACAAGCAGCAAGAAGAATGCTACTGCTGTCCTGAGCAGAAATTCAAATTCCAGCTTCCAATGGTGTTCTTAAATCAAAAACATGCAAGTCTCAGAAGCACACCAACATGTGTTTTAGTATATAGGTAAAGGATGAACTGGTTTCCAGTTAAAATTGTTTCCTCAGTCAGAAAGGCTATTGAGGTAATTTTTGATTCTTCTACTGCATTGATAACATCTGATGCGATATCTTCTGGCTGTATTTATGCATGTGAGGTAAAGCACTTACCTAATGTGATTAGTACATCAATATAGTCACATAATCTATAAACATTTCTCTTTCATAAGCTTTTATCACATTGTCACTGATTATTTAGACAAAGCATTAGCGCTGTGTGACATCCTTCCCTATATATTGTTTTTCAGCCTTAACTGCAGTTAGATTATGATGAGGAACAGGCTTATAAGGTGGTGAGCAATCCAAGAGAAAACTGGAAATGGAATAATTGGATCCAAAGCTCTTACAAGTTGCAACTCGATTTCCCAAACTGCAGCCTGCATATTTGTGGTCCGGTGCTTGGGTGGGAAGGAACCGTCACAGTGTCCCAAGAGCTGGGTTTGCCAATCCAGCCAATTTGCTGTGCTGAAGAGCTGAAGCGGCGTGGTTCTGTACTCAAACAGCAGGGTGGGTTTGACAAAGCTAAAATAAAAACAAATTTGCTAGAACATTTTTTTGAACTGTGGAAGCAGATATTCTGAAGGTGCATATATGCCAACAGACTTCCCACAAAGAAAATCTATTTATGGATTAAGGATGCTAAAATATGTTGTTCAGTAAAAACTTCTCTTCATACAATTCACCAAGAATCACACTGATTCCTCAGTAAGATCATGCTTCATCGCTCACTGAAATTAGCAAAATGAATTCTTTTAACTCCAGGGGGAGAGTCAATTTAGGGTGAATTCGTTGATGGTGCTCTTACATAAACAACAAAAAAATTATGTTTTGCTATTTTGCTATAACAAACCTGGCTGCAGCAGAAGACCTGAGGAAGCTAAGACAGATGGTTATAAGAAAATATTTATGCACAGATTTTGTCTCATCTCTCCTGAGCCTGCAACTATAGTTAGGTTTACTTTAATAAAATAATGTGAGACAGTCTTAGTATCTGGTTTAAAGGTTAGTACTGTGCTTTCAGAGAACCTAATCTTATCCTGAGCTCCCTGCTGAGCTGTATTAACTGATAGCATTTCCTCCTATACCTTTTTTAAGATGCTGTCACACTATGTGCCCTTCAACGAACCACTGGGTTTTGTTCTTTGTCTTTTCCTGGATTATATACATTTCATCAGTCCTGGGCTTCCATTTTATATAAAGAAATGTCTTGTCCTTAGCAAGGAGTCTGCTTAAAGCGGCAGACGTTGCATGGAAAGCACACAACACAAAGAAAAGAATGAGCTCTGCAGCACCCATGAGCGTTCACTGCCCTTCATCATAATGTTAGATGGGAGAACACAGAGATCTGTCTCATGAGCAACGGCAGCTAGTGGAGCATGTCAGTATTGGAACGGCTATTAGCACATGCAATTTTTAAAAGTGAAGGGAGAAACACTGGCAAATGACCGAGCTTGAAGTATGTAGTTTAGATGTCAGACTGTGTCAAAGATATCACTGTCAAATTTGATCTATTGCTGGTGTATATAAGGTTTCTCCACAGAATTCCTCCTCCAGACAATCAGTGGCCTGCAGTAAATGCTGGGAGCATGTCCAGCCACCTTTCTGGAAAGGGAGAGCAGAATGGCCTGGATGCCTGCCGTCAAAATGCCAGGGACCTCTGGGGCTTCGCTGCCAGGTTAGAGCTGTGCTGGTCTGTTCCTCTCTCTCTTTAGCAAAAGGAAAGGAAACACGTTGCTATGACTTACTCTGTTGTTATCACTTACCACTGATCTTGCTGCTTCAATGAAAGCTTATAAAAATTAAAATCATTGTAACCCCTTCCTTACGAGGATTGCAAAAACAAGACAAAGGTGATACAACGGCAACTCACACTCACATTTAACAAATGAACCCGTTCCTTTCTCTGCAGAGATTCCCCCAGCTAACTTGTCACAAGGCTGAAAACAGCTAGCATTTGTTGGCCACTGGTCAGGAGCTGGCAATCCCACTGTCTTCACTGTTAATAGCTGTGGAACAAATTCTTACACCTGCTGGTGGTGGAACCAGCTCTCTTACAGCTATAGAAAAGCGCATCCCACTTCAGCAGCAAAGACTAAGTGACTTCTGAAGGTCTCTTTCAATTCCCTTTACCTACACTGTGAGAATGGCTTAGCTCTGCATCTTAAAATAGAGGATCATTTCCTCATGAGGCTATAGTATATTCACAACTTCAGTTATAAATCCCTGGCCAAATTATTTC
The DNA here is from genome assembly GCA_013400055.1 of Nycticryphes semicollaris. Lineage (NCBI taxonomy): Eukaryota > Metazoa > Chordata > Aves > Charadriiformes > Rostratulidae > Nycticryphes > Nycticryphes semicollaris. Next base: position 233,137 of record VXBJ01006818.1, read on the forward strand.
ATCTGTGCATAAAGCACAAGAGAGGGATGCAAAAAGGCACTGTAGGTATTGTGGACTACAGGCTTACAGTGTGGTTTTACAGGGCGAAACCTTCCCATCCTCCTTCCTGAGCCCTCATAGTGCTCAGAAAGTCAGAGTCTGCTGCTACAGAAAGTCAGAGTTTAAGGCAGAAATAGAAAGGAGACATTTTCACTCCATTCCTCAGACTAAAGCTGCATTGTTACAAAGGGAAATCTTGCAGTAATTTTTTTCTGTCTGTCGTTCTCACGGCGTCCCTTGTCCAGGCAGAACAAGACAAATAAACTACATGAAAGGTTTCGTCCTGCATGAAGTTGCACAGCACCCGTTGCACGAAAGTATCCATGGGAAAATTACTTTTCATATATGCACAGACTTATTTATCACTCTTATGTGTTTAGGATCTTTTATTCCACTGCTTAAAAATCAGCTCGCTTACTGTCATATCTTTTCCATATTTATACCATTGTTAGTGTCAAAATGAACTTACAAGTATCTGCTGAAAGCATTCTTAGATGTAAACATGTTTGACTCTAACAAGTCAGTACATCAAAAGTTTTTATTGCTTTTTTGCAACATTCAAAAAGCACATCCTTTCCTCATTCCAGGTAAATCACTTTATTTCCTTTATAATGATGAACACATTTCCCAGACAGTTTGAGCAGGTTTTTTAATGCTAATAAAATCATCAGAAATCTTCATTTAAAGAGAAGCATGTAAGACTTTATT
>VXBJ01006818.1:233974-265485 GCA_013400055.1 Nycticryphes semicollaris
GATGATCTTTTAAGGTCCCTTCCAATCCCTGATATTCTGTGATTCTGTGTGACAATATAATATAATGTAAATCACAACTTGTAATATTAACATATTATATAATTAATATATAATATGAATATATAATTCATATAATAGCTCAGGATAATATCTTCATATGCAAAAGAAACTGGTGAACATGGATAGTAGATGCCTGTGTTTGATGAAGTAGGGATGAACCAGAAGCAGTAAATTTTTTGTGAGGCATGATGAACTTATACTGTGCTCCAGTAGCACATTGATATGATTTTGTGCTGGCTTCTTTTCCCCAGCTGCTGAATTACTCCTGTTTAACAGAATACCACAAATTGTATGAGTTACGTCTCTGGCTCTTCTCACTGCCTTGCAAGAAGACGTGAGTCCTCCACCTCCAGCCCAAGCAGAGGAGCCACCAGATGAGGGTGGTTAATGGAGTCACTCCGACAGCAACTGAAGCAAGTGACACCGTCTCCTGCAAGGCCAGGACATCTGGATGCCTCTTTGGTTTTGGCTGCTTTACAGGACTTGCAGCAAGCAAGGAAATAGGTTGCGGAGGTTATGTCTTGTGTCTTGTGACGGGATCAACATCCAGATTTTCCTGATTAATATGATGGAAACATCCCAAGACAGAGAGTCTGCTCCAATCTCTAGGCTAAGATCAAATCTAATTCTCAGAGTTTATTAGCAACAGATAAAGACCTGACTGATGTAAACTGATTTGGAGATAAAATTTCCTTTCAAACTAACACTCACAAAATTGATCTGATGACGTGTTTCCCGGCTGTTAATCCAATCAAGTAATTACCCACCAAAAGGTTGCTGGAAACGGTTTCAGCTGACAAAAAGTGGGTAGCCTGCACTGCTGCTGCCGAGCTGCAGAGATGGAAGAGGAAACTATTTCCCAGCCCCCTGCAAGTGAATGGGCGTTGAACAGCTCAACACCCCACACTGGTTGCTATCACATTCGTGCTGCTTTCCTTGGGAAGAAAAGAGAAGCTTTATCTTAAACTTGCTACAGACCAGTGAGAATTTAGCATAAGTATATACTGAGCAGAAGTGATTTGTCCTTTCTTTGGTACACTAAGTGTTCTGAAAGTCTCATAAATAATTTTAAAAGCTACCTACTGTGATAAAATATGCAGCCAGGCTCTGACTGGAATGCTGTGATATACCGGTATTGAGAGTTCCGCATCTTACAGCACATTTTCATTCTCTCACCTCCTATGTACCCGCCTCCCTTCTAATTCCCATGAAAATTTGGAATTTGTTTACTGTGGAACATCCATCAGGGAGTTTACAATACACAGATTATTACGAGCAGGATGGCTGCATTTAAATTAATGTACAAACCACCTTGAGTACAGACAGAGAGCGATATGCTCATCTTCTCCAAGAACATTAAAACGGCGAACTTGGACATCTTATCTTGTTCAGTCATTTTATTAATGTTGGGTTTTTTTGTGGAAAACTACAGTATAATGTTAGTCTCTGTGAGATTATATCTTGACTTTCCTTCATTTTCCAGCAATTTATTGCAGACTAAAATAAATTCAAAGTAAAAGACTGCCTGTCTCAGACATAACGTTGTGTCAGATAATATCATCTTAGTAAATACTGTTTTTTCCTGAGAAAATAATGGAATATATATTATCCTGAGAAAACTCAGAGTGCAGACATTCCCAGATCTATGAACTGGGGGAGAGGAGCGGGGAGGGTGAAGGGGTTCGGGGAGAGAGGGAATTGTATTGAATCCATACTTCATACCTGATTAAAATGAGTAAGAAAATAGAAGGATCAAAGCACCCTATGTGTTTTTATAAGCATTGTTCACTCCCTAACCTCACCGTCTATTTTAATTTTCCTAGTAAACAGTGCCCTCTGCAGCATGCCTTCAATTTCTGCAAGGTTCTAAATACAATGTGCTCTTTGACTGACCCTTAATGCATCACAGGCGAGGGATAATGTGCCAAAAATACATAATTCCAGCAAACTCACACAGCTCTCGCGTTGCTATTCCGTGTATGTTGGAGGTCTAAATGTTTCCCAGGCTGCAGTCAGCACCAGGAAAAGGATTTCTGGATTTGTGAGAGAGGCAGCATCTGTAAGAGAGGCAAAAGCTAGATACATGTAAAGAAAAAAGCCTGCTCGTTAACGCAGTTTTAACAATATAATTTGGAAAAATGCTACACATGATTCTTTCTAGTAGTAGTAGCAGACATTTGTATGGCCTGTCAGCCAATGGGTTCATTTAATAATCATTAACTATTTATTCCCATGAGATTTGTATAGGATGTGATAGCCATTATTAACACCATTTAGGGTATAATTGAGGTTTTTAGGACTTTTGCTTTTATTTTATTAAGGATTTTTAAAAATCCCAGCGTATGCTGGAATGTTTATTTTATCTATTAAATCCTAAATTCATTTTAGCTATGACAGTAGTTTCTAGGTCAGATATTTTCACTTCTGAAATTCTCCTGTGTCTGCTGTACATAATTTGTCTTACAACGTGCAGTCTCTTATTCAAAGAGAACTTTTAATCTTTTATGGAGACTTGATAGTGCCTGATTCATAATAGAATAAGTTCAGCCAGAGAATAAAGACATGCTGGGATGAGAAAAATAAGAGCTAGGCAAACATCTGTCAGAAATGGTTTAGCTATAATTGGGGCCAGAACATTGACTAGGTGACCTCGTGAGGTCATCTTTGTTTCCAGTCCCATTTTTTATTATTCCATGAAAAACTTTGTTTGATAAGACATCTTTTCTATTGTGTCATTCTGCTGCAGCAAAGATGAACACAAATGTCAATACTGAAGAGCTGTCATTATACATATGTGAAAAGGGATTACAAGTGGATAGCTGCACAGAGCTGGGATATGGCCTTCACCAAAAAAGCAAAGTAAATCAGTTGACATTGAACCGCACACTGTAATATTGTGATGGCTTCCAATGCCTGGTTAAAATCTGGCTTGGGCATACATTAAAGTACCACCTGTTGTTAAGACAGTAATTCTGCAGGTTGACCTTCAACTCTAGGTATCCTTCTACGACAGCAAGATTGGAAATGCTTGGAGGTTGTCTTTCCCCAGAATGCTTCTGTATATGTCAAAGAAGGAAGAGCTAGGCATTTAACCTCTTCTTATATGTTGGGGACATATAATCTAAATCCCAGCTTCAGATGCATCACAGCACTTCACTATTTCCATGTCTGTTCCATGCACAGTTAAAAAGTACATTAAGTCTTTTACAGGAACGTAGACAAGGAGCATAATCTCCTGTGGAAGGAATTCCCACCTGGGGACAGTCCTCCAGAGCAGAAAAGCAGAGAAGATTTTTGTCTTCTTGACAGGCTGACAGAGTTGGGGTTGTTCAGCCTGGAAAAGAGAAGGCTCCAGGGAGACCATATAGTGGCCTTCCAGTTTCCGAAGCGGGCCTACAAGAAAGCCGGAGAGGGACTTTTTACAAGGTCTTGTAGTGATAGGATGAGAGGTAATGGCTTCACGCTGGAAGAGTGTAGATTTACACGAGTTATCAGGAAGAAATTCTTTCCTGTGAGGGTGCTGAGGTACTGGAACAGGTTGCCCAGAAAAGCTGTAGATGCCCCATACCTGGAGGTGATCAAGGTCAGGCTGGATGGAGCTTTGACAGGGGTTAGAACTAGATGATCTTTAAGGTCCCTTCCAACCTATCCATTCTATGATTCTTCTGAAACACTGCACACACCACACCAAGGACCAGTCTTCTCTGAAGGACATCTGGCAGTGGCATAGTCCAAAGCTGGAGCTGGAGGGCAGGCCTGGGTAAGCTGCAAGCAGCAACTGAAAGCAAAGACCAGAGATAAAGTGCTGACAAGGAAGAAAAACGGAGGCCAGTTGTGCTTGCCACAGTGATTTCATCTCTATAGCAGCGTGTGCAAAATTTGAGGAGAAGGTGGCAGAGATTGACTGAGCCCCACAGTCGAAAACCAATACAGAATGTCATTAAGGGAAAAGCACTGAGCTCAAAACTGCAGGAACTCTTGATCCAGAGTTTTGCAGGAAACTCATGGCAGCTCTGCACAGAATATGCTCCAGCTGTGATGTTCTTGCAGTGCTGGATAGACCAGGGTCTTTTCACGGGCTTCTACAAAAAGGGAGCTTAAAGAAAAACAGTCAGAGAAAGGCTGAATATGCTTTGAATATACATAAGATCCAGAGAAGAATTACTCATCCTACAAGAACAAGAAGATAATCCTCTTCAACTACAAAGCAGAAATGATAAGGACTGAGAAACATGTGGGAAAGGAGTTATCAGCTGTCTGTAAAAACTTTACAAAGGTGGTGACAGCAATGAGGAAAATGGAGCCCTTCTTCCAGATATGGCCCAGACTCAGACTGTCAGGAAAGCCCATTGGGTACTCTTTCTGTTTTGAGTTACTGGGCTGGTCTTGTTATGACTCCTAGAGCCATATCAGGAACAGCAGTATCTTGCAGCTACAGGCCATAAATATTTGTAACTTTTCCCTTTTCTGTCAGATCCGATAAAATAAGACATGCATGGTTCATTGGTAAGTGCTCCAGGAGATCTGGCATTACCACCACCAAGAACTAGTATATAACTAAGGAACTTCTTATAAGGATGAGGTGTAACATCTCCAAAAGACTGACAAACAGTATTACCATGTGTTTTGCGGCCACAACTCACTTACTAATATTTCTTCTCATTGCAGCATAAGAAAGTACTATCATATTTTAGAGCATTGAAATATTGTTCATACCCTCGCAAGACATGCCTGCAGATACTGTTGACTGTTATGGAAGGGTCTGATCTCACGTGGGGGAAGGCAATTGCTCAAATAACAGGCCAGTAACAAAACTGCAAGCCTGACCTCCCTCACAGCTCTGACCTGATATACTAATATAGCATATAAAATGCACTAGCTTGGTATTCAGTCTTGAGGAATAGGGAGACAGAGTCTTTCCTTGACTGTCTCTGAATAACAGAAGTCCAAGTCATTATAAATTTCTTTAGATACACAAGTCCCTCATTCTCCCATCCTGTCCAGCAAAGATACAATAATTTTAACTGGCAGGAGGGGACAGAATTTTTCCTGTTTGGTTTGATAATACATTCACTTGCAAACAGTTCACTAAGAGAGGGAAAAAAGCTGTAACATGAAGAAATGGCTATGAGCTATTCACCCACATCTAGAAGACCAGAAGTGCCTACCAGCAACAGACACCAGGAAAAAGTTACTGCAGTAAAATATTCCAAAGTTGTTGACATTTTGGGTTGTTCAGTCCTGTAATTCAAGTCAAGACGTTTTCACCTTGAATTTTCAGCCATGACTATGCATTTGCAGAGGAAAAATGCCATTTCCTCTGCCATGTCCTGAAAATTGAATTAGCACAGGTGGGGCAGGATCTGTGCTGTAGCAGGTAAGGCCAGGCAAAGAGCATGAGAAAGAGGCACGAGATGAGCACCAAGGAAACATTGCTATTCACATCATTCCTTCTTTATCCTTCCTTTCAGATTAGGCTGAGGCCTCCAAGTAGATAAAGGAATCATAACAGAGCCAAACAAATATTTTTTCCTATTATATATGTGTCTTTAAAAAATATTTGTCTTTTTTCAAAGTTTTTAATGGATAAAGAGCATTGATTTTCCCTGAGATCTTTTGGGAACATCTTTATCTGTTCAGATAACTGAGTTGTATTTTTCCCAACACAGCCATGCTGCCATATATATTTTTTTTTGTATTCTTACCCTCCCAATTAAGTCTGAATGTACTTTTGTATTAAGCAAGGCACTGAAAAATTTAAAAAAAGTGCATGTTTTTACTGTGTGTAAAAGACATACAATAATGATCTCTCCCAACAAGACCTGTTACATTCAGGACTAATCTACATGTCATAGTGTGCGTTTATTCTATCAAAGGTGGATTCATAGAAGAAAACATCTGCCCTTGACATGTTTGTTAGAGAGCAAGTGAAATACAGTTCCCATCTGTTCACCGTCCCCCACATTTGCAGAAGAAACCTTGGGCTGGCTACCTCCAAGGAAGACAGCATGGAGGCCAGCTGGGAAGAGATAAAGACATATAACTGAAGCTGTCATAAAGCATCACAGCTGGTCTCTAGCCTCAAGAGTGTGGATTTCAACAATCACTGAATCGTCATAGTTGGAAGGGACCTTTGAGATCATCAAATTCAACCATAAACAAAGCAAAAAACAAACCACGGAACAAAACACACACACACCACACACCGAGAACAACACACCCCAAAAAACCTCACCGTAATTACAACCACCACACCCAACAATCTCAGGCACCAGGGCATGCCTTGAAGTGCCACATCTGCACGTTTCCTAAATACCTCCAGGGATGTGACTCCACCACCTCCCTGGGGAGGCTGTTCCAGTGCCTGACCACCCTCTCAGTAAAGTAATTCTTCCTAATATCTAATCTAAACCTCCCCTGCTGCAACTTCAGACCATTCCTTTGGGAGAAGAGGCCATCACCTACCTCTCTACAACCTCCTTTCAGGGAGTTGTAGAGGGCAAGGAGGGCTCCCCGCAGCCTCCTCCAAACTAAACATGCCCAGTTCCATCAGCTTCTCTGCATTAGGACTAGTTAAGCACACTCTTGCCTGGAACTCATGATTCTGGTTGTAAGACATCAATGATGCCAGTTCTCAGACACTCCACTCAAGCCAATCAAATAAGAAAGATGACATAAAAGGCTGGCAGCAGATGCCAAGGGCAAAACAGCCACTAAGACCTAAATCAATACAACAGGCACAAACCTATGGGCCAGACAGACAAAGCAGCCAGTGGGCTGTGAGAGCAAGGGAAAGGAGTAGAGGGCAAAAGGCGGAGTAGGGGAGGAAGAGAAGAAAGTTCTAACAGTAAGAGAGGATAAAAAGTCCTTTAGTTTGTCATTTCACAACCAATGTTAATCAGGACATGGCACTCATTAAAAAGAAAGATTTCTCCATCCCTCTTACACCCCTTTGGCAGTAGCAAGGCAAAGCTGCAGTTTCTTTTTCTGGGTGTGAAGGATTCCTCTTGAGGCAAATAAGAGAAGAAGATGCCACCACCCAGACCTACACACAAGCTTGTGGGGATCAGAACCAGAAATGCAGAGAGAGCCAGCACCACCACAGTGCTTTGAAATTCAGGGACTGCACAGTGCTGCTATGCCAAAGGTGGGCTGATGGGACCTCCATTAGTTATACAAGGCTCTTTTTAAATTGTATGGAGCAGGTACATGAAGACAGGCAAGAGCTAAGATCTCACAGGATGCAAAGTTACCAGCTACACAATCTATCCGTGGTATTTGCTTTTGTTATTTTTAGAGACATAGGAGAAAATTTGCTCTTAACCTTTAGTTTTAATGAATCTAAAATGTTCTTAAGAAAAAAGAGTAAGGAAAAAATACTAAAAGAAATGTTAAGCTTGTAGCATATTTGACATGAGGCCTTTTCTTTTTCCTGAGGGATAAATATATTTTGTGCAGTTAATGCCGGAGAAGTAGTAGATTCACTGAACCCTCTCAGTTCATACAAAACTAATTGCTGGAAATACCTTGTGAGCCTGTATTACCATCACTCCCAGATGAGTTCCTTGCTGCCCGTAATTAATGGCAGCTAACAAAAATAAACTAAGAAAGCTGATTGATTTCATACATGTTTTTCCCAATTAGCCCAAGGAACCCATTAAGACTTCTGACCTTTCGAGGAATTGTGTTATCCCGCTGTACGCCCAGGAATGTTCAGCTGGAGCATTTGTCTCTTTGCAGCAACAAGGCCAAGACCTCAAGGACAAGTATGTTGTTTGTGTGCCCGTTCAGTCGTGCTTAGACATATTGAAGAGGAGTTTTTTTAAAAAAAAAATAAAAATTATATTGCACTGACTCCAATTTGTTGGGAAAAGTTAATGATGTGCCCACACAGGTGTCACTTTGCTGAAAAGTTTAGTTCACTTAAACAGCACTGATTTTGTGTTCACCACAGGAGGGGCTGTGGGCACAGAGAGGATTGGTGTCAGTAGGAAGATCCAAACTCAGGCTCTCAGCTGGAGGGAACGCTTCTATCCCCAAACCTGCCCAGCTTAGCAGAAGGAGATGAGTGGAAGCAGTGATGGAAAAACAGGGCTTCTGAGGTGGAAATTCACCCAGAAGCTCCAACAATACACCATCTCCTGCATCTGCCTCACCTTACCTCCTGCACCTCTTCTGTAAAAAAGATGTCACCACCAGGGTAGCAGAAGGAGACCTGTGGAGGCAATGACAGAAGAACAGGGCTTCCTTGGTGGACATTCACGCCCAGCACCAAGAGTTTATTATCTCCTGCATCTGTGTTGCCTTACCTTCTTACATCTCTTCTGAAAAAAAGCAAAAAGGACATGTCACCACGAAGCAGTGGTGAAGCAGTAACTGCACGTCACGCCGCATTGCATCCTGAGCAGCGAATGAATCAGAGTAAAGAGCAAAACCAGAGCTGTGCAACACATGTTCATAGTGTTACAGAATTGACCTGATAAGGATAAAAAGAAGGTTAAAATACAAAAAATTGCATCCCGTGCTTTCTATTGACTAAAAATATGTTTCAACCATATCATTTAATTGCAACCCTTTCTCCTGCCATAACTCTTGTGTTAGGAACTTTGCCCATTTGTCTGCATACAGAACAAATTGGATAAATTCTGGAGTTCTCTCAGTTTATTGTAATAATATAACCATTGTATTAATACCTTTAATAAGTTCTTACTTAGGTGATCTTCACAAATGCTTCATATTTGAGGATTTAATAAAAATGTTCCATTTAATAGTTCAACCTTATTCAAGCAGGATTTTATGGAGATAGTATATGGTTTCATCTATCAATCTCTTCCTGTGGACATATGGGTAATAAAAGTATATGTATTTGAATTTTTCTTTAATAAGAGCCATATATTTAACCAAGGCGAAAGTCTAAGAGCGGACAAGTTCATTTACAGACTTCAAAGGGACCCATAAAAAAACCTATTCATCTGCCTTAATTATGTCGGTGCTGAGACTTGAATTTACTCCCTCTTCGTAAATACTACTTAAAATTTAATTTCAGGTGTTCTGCATGGAGTACACTTAAAAATTAAGGTTCACAGAACTTACAGCTTCGAATCAATTCAGTCTTCTAATGACCAGCATTAAAAACTTTGGAGTCCTGATAAAGAGATTGAGAGATACTTTTTATTTTTAAAGCATCATGAGAACAATAATGAGTAAGTGAGTGTGAAGAGCTCTAACTCTTTTTGCAGAGTCCTATAGATATGTCTGTAACACCGATAATAATTCTATCAACAGGCAGGTGTTTTAAGCTCTGCTAAGCTTTATACCAAACCTTTTTTTTCCCCTTCCATTTGATTTTAAAGCTGACTTAATATTAAAATTATTCGGTAAACAGAAAAAGAAAATAAAATGCAGGAGTGCCAGAGAAAAAGAGACAAGACAAATAATGAAATTGTTACCAAGAGTTAAGATGGACTCTGCCACTGGAGTGGTGTTAGCCCAAGTGTAGAATAGAAATACCTTTTTCTAGGGTAACACCAATGTGTCTGAGACATCAGGGTGGGAGAAGGCTGGAGGAGCATAAAACTGAATTTCTCTAAAAATAGTTGCATCCTGCTTCCATCCTCATAAAGGAATGTCTGAGACTTCAGAGTGGGAGAAGGCTGGAGGACCATAAAATTGAATTTCTCTAAAAATAGTTGCATCCAAAGGCAGCATACATATAGTATGATGTTTTCAAGCCAGTTATCTATTAGACTTCAGTCGAAACTAATTGAGTAGCCTGATCTACACTTTGTCCTGGTCCTACATGGAATACTCTGTCATGCTGACTTATTGCAGAGAAAAGCAGTCTGACATAAAACCAGCTTCTCAACAAGAGTCCAGACATTTGCCATCCATCCCAAGAGCTTTATTCCTGTCTACAAAAGAGACATTTGTCTTCTGGGTCTCATGAAGCAGGTGAACTGTACGTGAGTGTAGTCCTGCAGACTGCTCCATCGCGTATTTCTTCCTTTCCCTTTGACTCATGCAAACCAGTGGTAATGAATTCTAGGTGTTCTGGAGGAGAAAAGCAAGAGAGGGAGAGGGTGCAGGTCCTCTCTACATTCAGGTCTCTCTCTAGGTCCCTTTAGTTTGCAGTGGGGTTTCATGACCTCCACACGGAATGCTTTAAAGAGGAATGACCTTGCACTGGCAGTGGCAGCACGCAGGTCTGCAGGTCTTCCTGGCACACGTGCCACAGGCTGGACTCTAGTGCTAATCTTCCAGTGGCACATGATCCTGACTTCCTCCTCACAGCAAAATGTGTATGGGAGGATGATCACTTAGTCCTCCCAAGCTATAAAGGGTATGGACTTAACTATAACCAGCATAGAGTACCCTTGCTGGAAAAAATGATGGAAAAATACCTCTCATCCACTTATTTTAAGACCTGAGTTGCTTTGGTGGCTGAGCAGCAGCTTCTTCTCCCAAGTTATGAATGTTAGAGAGAAACATACCTCTGCCTCTGCACTTCCATTGGAGAAGTGGCTTTTTATCACTTGATGGCAGAATATCCTGAGTATGTCTACAACTTTACATTTCAATGAATTACTTTCTCCTTATTGTTTTTGTGCGGTTACAGACAAGTTTTTATCTTCACTTCCCAAAAGACATCAATTAACTCATTCAGTAGTTGCTGTTTAAATTGACTAAGCCAGACAGAAACTGCAGTGCTTAGGTAGATAATAAAGAAATAAAAAATAACAGATCTTACGAGGAGGAAACAAGAGCAGGCACATTGTCATTTATTAATGGCCATGCTTAAGGCTTGGGGGCTTGGGTTTTTTTGTTTGTTTTTGGTAAACAGACATGTTTATTTAGAAAGGTAATTTTGCTTATAGGATTTTTCTCAAATTAAAGCTCAGATATCACTGTCTGAACTTACTAATGCCTAAATTCATCTTTCTCTTTTTTCATATACAATACCCAATGCAAAATAAAGTAGAAAATTTTAGCTATTAAGAAGATAGCAAAGGACAAGTCCTTGCAGCGCTCATATATTGAAAAGTACTGCATTTAATCAGCTGAAGTTATATTGTAATAATTTCCTTGCTGTGGTAGGACACTATACCTATCCTAAAACACATCATCACAATGAGAACATATCACATAAAAAGGTTTTCATTGACAGTAATTTCCCGGTTTAGGAAGCTAGTTGCTAAACTTTGAAGAAAATAGTCTTCATTTAAACAGTTCCTCAGATTAACTCACTCCACCCAGTTTAGAAAACAGGTAAACCTCCATATTTTAAAAGACAAAAACTGTTGGTCATGAAGCCACAAAACTGGTATTTTCCAAAGGCGACCAGCAAATAAAAGAGAAAACACACACAGAGAACTGAGGTGCCTGGAAGTGGGAAAAATACATTTTCAAAGATGTTACTTCTGCTTCCCCATCACCTACTTAGTACTTTAAAAGTCTACCAGACTTTCTGGTAACTGGAGAATTCAAACAGAGATGTATTCCCACAGGGGCAGCTGAAAATGTAAGAGAAATCTGTATAATACTTAAAACCATCTGTTTAGGTGTTAACCACAGTTAATGCTGTTAGCACATTTTGACACAGCTTCCTTTCCTTGCGGTCAGTATATCAAAATACAATGCACAATCAAAATACAATAAACGTCACTTAAGCTCCTGGGAGGCAGATGAGTGGCAGCCAGATATCTGTCCTGTGCCCATAGAGCAAGGCAGATTTCTAATCCCTTTATTCATCCCCATGAAGGAGTGCATCTCTCGGACCAATATGCAGGAGCCAGGTGAACTCAGCTTATGTGCCAAGATGTTGGAGCTGATGGTTAATACGCTGATGCAGCGCAGCGTGGAGAAATGGATGGATCCAGCAGCTTCCATACCATGGCCCTGCTGGAGGTTCAGCTGGCACAGATTTCTGAAAAAGTCTCCTGCATAAAATTCAACCCACAGAAGTTTAAACACTTTCAGGAGCAGTATCTAAAGCTTTTGTGTTGTCTGCAAGGGTTTTTAAGGCCAGCCTAAAGGTTTTTAAAATAAGCAAATCCCTTGTGCACAGAGAGGTAGGGTCTACCTTTTCAGCAACGTAATCTGGTGGCCTGACAACCTGGGAAAAATCCCTCTGAGATGCAGGATTGCTGAGTCTATTTTGGGTAATATTAATGGCAGCCGAGTCACACCCAGCCACTTCCATCCTACTTCAGTCTGAAAATGCAGCTACTGCAGATCAGACAGAAAATAGACTTCAATGTTTATTTTACCACCCACCTTAAAAAAAAAAAAAAAAAAATAAAAACAAAAAAACCCAAACAAAATCAAAACCAAAAAACAAACAAACCCCCCCACCCAACTTAACCCCAAAATACCCCTAAACCACCTCACCAAAAAAATGGTGTAATGTGACTTGCTATCTTGATATATCTGAATAAATGCTGTGACTTGTGTTCATGAATAGTTTGATTTTTTACATCAGTTGTGAACTGCACACAGCAGGAAGCTGAATGCCAAGCATAATTTTTATAGATTAATAAAATCTCATAAAAAATCAGGATCTATGAAAATGCAGTTGCATAAGAGATCAGATTTGGTTAAGTTTTGTTGAATAGTTTATCCTCTTCAGAAGTTTCAAATCATCCAACTCCAGCAGTTGCTAAGGTCATATATATATATATATGTATGTGCATATATATATACACATCCTATATGCATTTATTATCAACTTCTCCTTTAACTTCAACATTAGCCTTGCTAATTGGACATTCCCAGCCAAACTTCACTGTCTTTTATAAAATGCAACAGTTGTACTGTTTTTCTGCAGAGCTCTATAAAGGTGTAGGTCCAGTGTTATTGAGCAACACCAGATTGCAGGCCATTTTGCCATGTTTGTAGTTCCCAACTGGAGTTTGATGGAAAAGTGATTGCAATAAGGTTCATCCTGTTTGAATAATTGGTGGAGAGGTGGCAGTTAATCTAAAGCAACTCTGTGGTGGGTGTGTTGCAGCATCACAGTGGTATTTATCAGAGTATCGGTAGAGTTCTTGCTGGAAACTACTAGCCATCAAGGGTAAAATCAGTGAAGTCAAAATATTTAACTCAGGAAAAAAATGAAAGAAATAAATGAGCTTATTGTGTTTAATGAAAGTAATACAAAACAGCACAACTCAATCTAAAATAGCTGTTCAGACTATAACCGTGTTTGTCTAACAAATGAGTACTACTTACCTCTCAGGAATAGCCTACGTTTTAGGTTAAAACTCATTAGTTTAAGTAACAGATTGTACCACTGGGCAGCAAATTAGACATAAGAACAGTAAGACAATTAAAGTGCAGTAGATTTCACTCTAGATTGTGCTTTTGACCATACAGTAATGGTCTTCCTCTAGTTTCTTTAATGCTTGGTTAAGAAATTGCTCACAGACCACGTGTGGTTGTAAACCATGGGATACTCATGCCAGGAGTAAAGACACAGTTCTGTGGCACTGAGCAAGAAACAATCTTTTCCTCACACTTAAGGTTATTCATATTTCTGATTAAATCATATAATATATTAGAATATGTGTTAGCACGTCTACACTAGGTGTGCTCTTTAATTTGATATTAAGATTTTGTGTTATGTTCCAGGTTCTCGAGTCTGGTCTAATAAAAATTTCTGTTGAAACACATTATAAACATGTCCTTATGTGCTCTGTTCAATTACAAGCACATTGGAAATAATGGCAATAGGACATATGGTCCCTTTTAAAGCAACAAGAAGAAATACCAGGAGGAGGACACAGCAACACCAGGGTAGGGGCACCTTTTTCATCATTCTGTTTCAGGTGACAACAACTCCCATATCACGTAGGTCTTTATTACATGGCTTGGGGGTTATTTGCTGGCACAGCGAGAGCCAGCATCTGCCATGGAATTCCACCATCTAGCAGCTGCTAGCTCAAACACCTCAGTTCTTTTGTGCTAATTGACATCTATTTGTGGTAATTGCTTTCATATTCAGCAATCGATTTTTAAAAAGGAAGGCTTTGCAGCAGTCATTACTGTCAGTGAACACTGTCACACAGCATAAAGGAGGTGAGGCTAAGAAGATGTTTACCTACTGGTTTGATAATCTGACCAATCACCAGCGTGTGATTGTGTCAGAATGTCAAAGGCAGTGAGTGAACCTTTAGTTAAGCTCCTAAATAAAGTTCCCCGATTTTCAAAACATTTAAACATCTCCAAAATTAGAACAACAGGCTTTNGTTTGGTCATTTATTCAGGTAAAGCACTTCAAAATCTGTGACATAATTTTACTTCTTCCATCTTCCCTGACTCTGTAAGTAAAGGCCCAGCCTGTCTTTTTATGGGAGGCAGCATTTCCTTTGCTAAAGGTAAAGGTATAGCATTAAAACAAATGAGGATGTTAGTACTATGAGGAAAAAAAATAAAAAGATTGTACTTGAATAATCTATAATACTTCAATATGAAACTTTAAAATTGCTTCCCAATTGTGACTTTGTTCATTTCAGAAACAAAATGAGACTTTTAGGACCAAGATGTTCTACTTCTAATGAACTTCTGTTGTTGCATTGGACCACAGCAGCTACCAATCTGACATTTTAAAATTTGTCAGATCTGCACAAATAGTTTCACTCTCAAAAGTAGTAGAAAATCTAGACCATTATTAGCAGCAAGATTGCACTTTTCTCCACCACATCTGTCTGTCTGAACTCTTTTTGGGGAAATAAAAATTTACCTCTAAGGCTTAAATGGTTCCCAATGAGAAGAAGTATATTTTAGTTACAGGGCTGTAAACTGGTGCCCATAATTCTGCTGCTTCTCTTGTCATTTGCAATAGGAAAATCCAACTGGCTGATACTGTATGTTTCAAAATTAGACCACCGAAGTCCCGTGTCTGGGGATGTCTGGAGTCCCTTATGCTGACACTAATGAAATTAAAAGTATGTTCAGATACTTGCTAAGAAATGGACATATTCCATACCAGAAAGTTGGTTGATCCAGACAGAGAAAGAACAGTGCCAAAATCGCAAGGATAAGATATGTTGGAATCTTAGACAAAAGAAGAAGAGGTTATCAGGGAGTCTACTTCTTTATTCCAGAAAGAACTCTGACTTTACAGAAACCAGCTAGAGGCCAGTTAAGATGAGAACTGCAAGAAATTTAGCACAGAGAAAACAAGAAAAAATATGTTCAGGAACTTCACAGCTAGGTCTATATTATGCTTTTTTCTTTGTAGTGCTATGCATTAAACAGCACACACGATACTACAATTGGAGGCTTCAAAGATAGCTAGGATATATTTAGGAATAAATATCTTTAGCTGTGTGTCTTCATTTCTGCCTGTGCTTACTTTACTATACCACTAATTTTTTTACTTAGGTGTCAAATAAATTGTTAACTGATTTTGAAAAGTATCTTCATAGTGTTCAAAAGAAGTTCATGTGAAATTTGCTGTGATTTCCAAAGATGACATACACATTTGCTTTAAAAAATGTTAAGGAGAGCATGAATTTGTGACTTGATGAGAAGCATCGCTCCCAAGGGATGTCTACAAAATAAATATTTTCTTAACGAAGTCTTTGATCCAGATGGGGAAGATTGTAATCCAGATGTTCCCTCTCTGTACATATCTGTTATTCTTAAGCACGGACATTCTTCCACATTGTACTGAAAATAAAGACCAAGGTAACTTGAAAATATTCAGAGAGAGGAGGTACAAGGACTCAGTGGTGACACAGGCACCGTATTTCTCATTTATTGCTAATGAAACAAGACTTCCACTTGGCCAACCAAAAAAACAACCAACCAACCAAACACACAAAAAAAACCCCCACAGACCAAAACAAACAGAAAGAGCTACCTAGTGCTGTCAGCTTTGGCACTTTTTGATATATATTAATTGTTCTTAAATTTATTTCATTATCACATTTTGGCATACTTCTTGATGGTAAGAACTGGGAAACTATCTTGTTTTGATACTTTTGTTTAGCTGGGAAAGAATGAAAGGGACACTATTTCATATCAACCCCTGTCAGTCCACTACATATTTAACATATTTAAATATAAATTAATACAGAACACCCCCTAAATAATAAAAATGGAAAAATCTAAGCATGATATAACATAAGAAAATTTTTTGGCAAAACATTTTAAAGTCAGGCTAAATTCCTAGACAGAAAAGCTAATCTGAACTTCATCAATTTATTTTTATCCACCTTAAAGGAGTCTCTGATGATGACTTTAAGAGTTAGATAGCTCACTTTCATATTAAAGGTAAGTGAAATTAATATCATTCTGAAATGTTATCTGTCTTCTCACCTTAAAGAGAATATTTATCAAGAAATTAATATATTTAGGCAGTCCAGTCACACAATAAAACTGACAATGCAATACCTGGCTATAGCTATTGTGATTTGCACATGTAGGAAATGTTTATTCATTTTTTGTGTCTTTAAAATCTGGAGTTTTCAGAAGAGTCCGAAGGTAAAAATCACAAAGAAACATGCAACTTCCACATTTCCTAAAACTTCAGGGAGAAAGTAGATGATAACAAAATGAATTAACTCTTAAACTAATCGGAGCATCTTGAAATTATAGGATCAGCACTAATCAGTCAGTTGATTAGACTGGGTAAGAAGCTCTTAATCTCCCTCCTCTGTAGGCTCAAGAATAAGGGCCCACAAGCTCCTTCCTGAACATTTCAGCAGTTTGTGTTTATGTTTAATGGTGTAGTCTAATTCAGATGTAGTATCTATGCTATTTCCCATACAATTATTATATTATTTTCAAAATAATAACATCATAAAGTTGATTCTGTCTCAAATGATGAGCAAACATCATCTAGGAACACCTACATGAAAGAAATCATATTTGTAGGCCAACTCTTCAGTTGTTTTTCTCTGTGCTTACTCAGCCACCGGTAGTTGAGCTACTTACGGCTCAGCAAGTCACCAAGTACTCACAGCTCCACAGTCTCCTTTAGAATTAAAATAAACCGTGAACAAAGTTTAATTACTCAAGCCAAATATAGTATTTGGTGAAGCCTACAGCAAAGGTTGTACCACCTTCAAGAGTATGTATTGGACTGGACCTTTTAATATTATCTAACTGAAAACCAATGTAGATTAAACCTTCAAATTAAGAATAAATTAATTTGCAGGCTATCATAGTTCTGAAGTGGTGGAAGAAGTAACAGTGATAAAAGTGTGCTAAGAACAAAATCTTTAGTTGTTTAAGTACATCAAATCCTCCTAACAATAAAATATGTTTGGATCAATATTCCTAGACATCAGCTTGTAATAGATGTAAGGAGAAGCTATTGAACGGGTAAGAAAACAAACAAATCAAACCCTTGTAAGCTCCTTCAGTGACAGTGTCCTGAATGTGTAGTTAGAAGTTTCAATATGCATATGATTATTATAGACTAATTTTTATGACCAGTCTGAAGAGGGAGATATAATCTGTTTCCATATATTACCAAGATTATGAATGCTGTCCACCTGCTTATAACATACCTTAATATTGATTACAGAAATAAAATGAGTTAAGCAATTTGTGGTTTGCATTACTGCATATCGTGATTCGCATCACTAAAACTTACCATTCTGTGAACATTTTAAATTTTTTCGTATGATGCCATTGAGATCTGTGAATTCAATCTAGCACACACTGAAGTCCACAGAAGAGCTGTCATTGGGATCAATGAGCTTTGAATTAAGTCTTGTGATAGCTCATCAGACAAAGATTGGGAGAGATTCTCTAAACCATTATGAAAGCAGTTTTTCAGAATGCTATGAATTTCTTCCAATGAAATGTCTTTAAAAATAGTTGAATGTAAACGATGCAGGCTAATTTCTCACTCCAATGGACTCATCATAAAGATGTGGAATTTGCTGGAGAAGAGGAAAGGAACATGTAGATCTGAATCACAAACTTTCTCGTTATGTGTGTGAGACGATATTCTCATCTGGTGTCATTTATTTCAGTAAAACATTTAGAGACAAAGACAAAGAAA
The DNA here is from genome assembly GCA_013400055.1 of Nycticryphes semicollaris. Lineage (NCBI taxonomy): Eukaryota > Metazoa > Chordata > Aves > Charadriiformes > Rostratulidae > Nycticryphes > Nycticryphes semicollaris. The sequence continues at coordinate 252,051 of VXBJ01006818.1, forward strand.
CCGTCACATCTGATAAACCTCTCTTAACTTTTTACATGGACGTTTTCTTCTGAATGAATCTCAGGCCCGGATAGGTTTTCTGAAAGACTAAGACAGGGGAGAGACAACCCAGCAAACACAATAATACTTGCATAGTCAAAGATCAGCTGGCCACCCCCAAATCTCTGTCTGTCTTACCACAGAGGGTACATGATACTGATGACAAACATATCCCATAAGCACCAGGTCATTCATTCCTTCACTTCAGGCAAACAACTGCATCTTTGCAATCATAGAATCATAGAACGGTCCAGGCCGGAAGGGACTAGTCCGACCTCCCCGCAGTCAGCAGGGACACCCCCAACTAGACCAGGCTGCCCAGGGCCTCCTCGAGCCTCCCCTTGAATATCTCCAGGGAAGGGCCTCAACCCTGGGCAACCTGTTCCAGTGCTCCATCACCCTCATAGTAAAGAACTTAGTTCCTAATATCCAATCTAAATCTGATCTTCTCCAGCTTGAAGTAAGCTCCCCTCATCCTGTCACTGCAGGCCTTTGTAAACAGACTCCCCCCAGCCTTCTTGTAGGCCCCCTTCAGGTACTGGAAGGCTGCTATTAGGTCTCCCTGGAGTCTCCTCTTCTCCAGGCTGAACCCCAGGCTGTCCTCATAGCAAAGGTCCTCCAACCCCTTGATCATTTTCCTGGCCCTCCTCTGGACCCACTCCATCAGGTCCATCTCCTTCTTATATTGAGGGCTCCAGACCTGCACACAGGACTCCAGGTGAGGTCTCACCAGAGCAGAGCAAAGTGGCAGAATCACATCTCTGGATCTGCTGACAAAGCATCTTTAGATGCAGCCCAGGATGTGATTTGCCTTCTGGGCTGCAAGCACACCATGCCTGCTCATGTCCAGCTTCTCATCCATCGGTACCCCCAAGTCCCTTTCTTCAGGGATGCTTTCTAATACTTCGTCCCCTGGTCTGTATTGAGAATAAGAATTGTTTCGACTCAGGTGCAGAACCCTGCATTTGCTCCTATTGAACCTCAGGAGGTTCACCTGGGCCCAGGTCTCCAGCCTGTTCAGGTCCCTGTGGATGACATCCTGTCTCTCTGAAATATCAACACCACCACACAGCTTTGTGTCATCTGCAAACTTGCTGGTAGTGGACTTAATCCCTCTGCCTACATTGTTGATAAAAAAGTTAAACAGTGCCAGTCCCAGCACATACCCTTGATATCACATGGTGAGAAATGAAGGAAAATCAGGTTGTTTCTATAGAGTAACTTGTGGGAAAGTTAGGGAAAATCCAACAGAGAAGTTGCACTATACAGATCTAAGACTACGTGTGTCTTTATTGAGGCCATTCACACAGGGAGGGGCTTAATAATTTTTTATTTAACACATGGGCCAGACATGGTGAATTACAGGGCCTATAGAGACACTTAAATCTCTCCTTTTTCGATTGTTGTGAAGATACATTAAATCCATGGAGTAAGACAGAACAAGAGTAGTATTTTCCATTTTTTTCCTATGTGTTAAAAAGCCTGAAATGTTCAGCCATACAAAGATGAAACATACTTTGAGAAAGGAAACGTGTGGAGGATTGTTACCTGCATTTTAAACCTCTGTCGCTTGAATTGGGTTTGTGGGGCTTTCCAAATCATTATCTTACCAGCCTTCTAACTTAGAAAGCAGATTTTGAATGAAGCTCTTTTGAAAAAAAAAAGAATAACAGGTATTCATCATAGGATTTCGCTCTTCCCTATAGTCTGCAAATATGTTCAATTATTTCACTTAATTAACTGATGCAGCATAACAACTTCAATCCTTTTCAGCAGTGTGTTCTCTCCTCTGGTAAAGGTCAAGACTAAGAGAGGCAGATGTTTGAAAAATTATTCTCTGCAACAATTTTTAGCCCATCTGCCAGCTGTTTACCAGAAATATTTTTAATCTTTTAGTTATTCTTTTCTTAATCATGAGAACTAAAATAAATTTACTGAATGCAACTGAAAGTTGCATTTTTAAAAACAGCTATGTAAGTAACTAACAACTAACCTTTAAAAACTTCTCTTTCAACAGTAGCTGGCAGTCCACTGGAGCAATGATACTTCAAAACAATGATAATTGCTTTCTTTTCACACTCATACTTCACAGAAAATGGCTCAATGGAGACCTGTCCCATGAAAACTGACATGTGCAGTAGCAATGATGAAGTACTACATATAAGCATTAAATCCTAAAATCATAAGACACTTATCTGAGTAAATAAGAAAAATAAGAACTGGGCCCTACAGGGCCCTTTCCTCTTCAAAATGCATTTAACATTCTTCCAAACCAGAGTTTGGCTGAAGAGGTTCAAATACAGTCACAGAAGGATTTTGAATCTCGCTTGTAATATAATGCTATTGGTTTTGATGCAGCAGGAGTGCAGAAAAGTGACTTTTCCTTTGCTGGACCTGTCTCTGCCAAAGCAGCAATGAAGGCAGCAGTAGCAGAGCCCTGGGAGCAGGGGCCGTGGCAGCTCTTATCACACCAGGAAGAGAGTTTCCATTAGAATGGGTGTAAAGTGTAGTTATCTTTCTGTGCTGCTTTTGCCTAACATTCAACTTTTTCCCATACTGATTTGAAAAGGCTTCTGGTGATCTACCAGGTCCACAGCAGACTTCAAAGGCTTCTTCAGCCCATAGCATCTGCAGATGCCCCCCCTGGAAGTAAGTGAAACAGTGTAGTTTGACTAAAGAGGCCCATTAATTTAGAGAGGGAGATAACAAGGGACTGAGGTGGTTTCTTTTTGAAATTCCTAAATGATTATGGAGCTACAGTGCTTTCCATGGGTTGTCCTTTTAATACCCTCTGCAAAAATGTCTTGGAATAATTTAACTCCCTTAATAGTTGTCCTTTCCCATTTAATTCATTTGTCTTTGTTAGAGATTCTCAGATAGTGATATTTTCCCATGGTTGAGAAACTGTGAGGAGAGGAGACCAGGAATTTCACAGCTTCAGGGCTGAATTTGCTGAATGCAATTTGTGCATTGCTTCATGTCCTGTATTCACAGCCAAAACCCAACGAATACTGACCTTTTATGTGGATGTTAACTGCAACAAAAAACTGTGAGTTCAATAAAAATTGTGAAGACCACATGACTGGCTCAGGGCCATGTGATTTCACGTTTGTGAATTTTCACTTGCTTGCCAGCCTTTTTTAAAAGACCACTGTGCTTGCTTGCTTGCTTATTGAACATCTGTCTTATCACAGGTAAAGAGATTACATTGAACAGGGTAAATTCTTAGATATAATCAAAAGAAGAAATTAAATATACTCTTTTTAGAGGAAAGCAATGCCTGAAGGCACGTGGTGGCTGCAATAACAAGCACCTTAAACCCATGCTTTTGAATTTCAGGGCTTGGGTTTGAGTGGAACCTGTTCCTAACATAATGATTGTCCTCTTCTGCATAGTGTGTTCTTAACTCTTTAAATTGCATCTAAAAAAAAGGGAAGATGATGTGTAGTGCTTCGTTTGGTGCTAAGGAGGCTCCAGAAACATTAACCATCTGCAGTGGAAGTACTTGAAAAATCAGCTGAAATCAGAGAAATTTGCTTTGCTGTTTTCATAGTGGATCCAAACCACTTCTTGACATGAAAACAGAAACCTGCACTAATTCCTTAGTCACTCTGGGATTCTTTCCATCCTAGGCCATGCAATTAAAACCACAGAGAGTGCTACAATAGAGAGTAGGAATAGATCTTTTACTTTAGATGTGGCTAATATCTTGCCCGTACTTCTTGATTTAAAGAGCATGGGTGTGGGGAGGACCAAACCAGCTACCCAAGCAAAATTTTTTCAGACTTGGCAGTCAGCTATAACACTGAATTAGCAGAACTACTACTGATTAATGGGAGTGAAGTAGGGAGAGTAATTTGAGGAGTTAATGCTTTCAGAAAAGCCAATCTCTGTAGTTCAAGACACAGAAGTGATCTGGCTGGTTGACGATCATGCAGAAAGGCAATTCAAACATAAATAACACACAGGCTCTAATTTCTTTAGCTGTACTACTTTTATAGACTGTGGCAGTACATTTCCTGGGTAGAGCCTCTATGAACTTAGGAGTTATTATCAATAATTAACTTTACTTCATAACTAATAGAAACATTCCAATCTGTGCTTCTTGAACTCATTCCCAGTTCAAGGCATAGGCTTCTCTTGGCATGTCAAAAAAATCTAAACATGGGACAAACCATGCTGTACTGACTTCTCTAATAGTGTACAACAATTTAACTTCATGAAGAATTTGGAGAAATTAGAACATGACAATGGGATTGAATAAGATCATGTGGGAAACTTAGGATGCAAAAAATGAAGGCAACATTGAAGTTATTTAAACCACAGCAATAAATCAGTTGAGTTTGGATCAAACTTAGTGAGTCTGGCAGAAGCCTCAGTAAAAGAATAAAGAACTTATTCAGTTCTCAGTTTCACACGAGTTTCTGATATTGCTCACTGTAGTAACAGCTACAGTGAAATCCACTTGTAATAGCAGCTTACTCAGTTTGTGGGTTGTTATGGATATTGACATCCAGCGAGTGCCTGAAGGTTCTTAACTTATTTTTCACCTCATTAGTCACCCCAGAGTCACTGCTCTTAGTAGAAACATAGGCATAGTAGACTTTTCTCTCATTTCAAGCACACTTGTGAAGGGGAAGGTGATAAAGAGCCTTGAAGATATTAGCATATCTAATATGGATGTCTCATAGGGGAAAAAAAAAAAAAAAAAGAGAAGAACCAACCATGTTTATTTGGTCTTGCTGTATCTCATAACACATCACAATGGAACAGATTGTGCAGTCTGTATTTCACAAAGTATCTTCAGTGAATGAAGACTACCACCCTTCATACAGCCAAACATGTGCAAATAAGCACAGGAAAACAAAGGCGGCTCTCAGGGTCCTGAATGATGACTTTGATGTGTTTTGAATTTTGAAAGAAGTGTTTGTCCAGAGAAAGATGAAGGCTGGACAGACGTAATGCAGCTGTGAATTTCCAGGGAGGCTTGATGCATTGCAGTTGTAGGCTGGAGAGGAGAACAAGGTGGTGCCACAGAGATCAAGATTAAAGGTCTTAGAGCTGTTTAGTTTGGCTGGGACTCATTGCCAACATGAATGAATACTGCTATTTATTTTAACAGTTTTAGCTATGCTCTGTTTATGGCTGTAACATTTCACTAATATTATGTCCTCCCTTCCCTTCAACTCTCCTTCTCATCCTCTTCTTTAACCTACTTCAGTTCTCTTTAGCAGCTCACTGGGTATTTTCTCCATTTATCCTCGTTTCCCAAGCATTACCTTTGCCATTTTCTGTCACAGCAAAATCTCTAAGTCAATAAAATGATCTCACGTATGAGGTCAAGTTATAGCAGCCAGAGTAAAAAGTGTTCAAGCCAGGGGTTAGTGAATGAAACCCTTTCTCAGCTCATAAATAAAATATTATTACAGGATTTTTTTCATAGCTTAGTATGGTACACTTTAAAAGTGACTTGGGAATGAAATTCGGTAGAGGTAGCAATATCCTTCTGGTGCTTCCTCACTTTGGAGTGAAAAGTTCAGCATCAGAGTCAATTTCCATACTATTATGTGTTGGCAACCTCATCAAAATCAATGCAATTCCATCCATAATTGTAAAAAATGGATTAGGTTACCAAGAAGCCGACTTCTTTTAAAGTATGGATCAATGCTCACATCTCCAAGATTTATACCTGAAAGATGAATAGTTAGAGATTGACAGTAGTTATGGTAACAGCAAATTTTGGTGACCAGACACAGAAACCAAACAACAGATGAAAAGAAAATATTCAAAGATGCAGTGAAAGCCACTAATTAACAAAACCCATAGATCAGAATCCATTCATACAAATTTTTCTTTGAATACTTGTCTACAACATTCTTTTAAAGAAACTTTATCAAAGTAAAAAATTAATAAGAAAAGAATAGTAATCAAATATTAATTTTATCTATGCAAGTGAGTTTTGGAAAATGATTATGTCTTTTTTTCTTCAAATGTCAGAGACTTACTCTATCTAGGAATAAATAACTTCTTGCACGAGGTTATGATGTGCGTAGGTGATTTCTTTAGTAACAATATAGAATAGGTTTATTATGTGAAAACTGAATAAAGTAAATAAATTGCAGTTAGCTTAATTTGTGTAGTTGGTTATGTGTGCAGAAAGATTTTAAAAGCCAGAAAATTATTTCATTTTTAATTCCTTAATATTTTTGTTGGGTTTTTTTTTTGTTCCTTGCCTGTAATGACACAATTCCCTACATAAATTATTGGATTTATCTATGATTGGAAATTTATTCTGAATTTCCATTTTGGTATTCTTAATTTCAATGATGGTACAACAAACGTGATAATAACAACGTAATACATTTCTGGCATTAATTTTATGTACATAGTAGTAACAACATAATGCCTGAGTACTGATAGACATAGAGCTTTAGCATTTTGATCACCATAGTCGTTAAATGGTGGTATTAACAGATAAGACCTGTCTCTTTTTTCTTGCTGGCACTCCATTGCTGCTCTCACCACACATGGCACAACTCTCTACCATTCCAGTCTTCACATTTCCATCTTGGCATACCGAGTTATAAAAGTACATGTATCCCTACAGAAGGGCCTATTGCAAAGGGGATTTATTACTAATATTAATAAAATTAATGTGTAAATATGCTGGTAGCATTATGTGAGGGTATTATACAGGTTACAGCTTTGTATAGTGTGTTTTAACATATCTTTGTGCATGCTCACTAAACAACAAAGATTTATTAATATGATTATAGGGTAACTATAATCAAATTATTTTTGATATTTTTTTTTTCTCTCTGAATTCATCAGTGTGTGTTTGCTTATCCTGTATGTCTGAGAAGGCCAGGTTCTAGTGACTTAATAGTTTGACTGGAATGGAGGAAGCCTAATATTACTTCTAATTCCCATCTGATACTAACAGTTTTGTGCTTCTCTCTTAGGACAGAAGTCATATCAGAGAAGAGATGGACTTCGCTTAAGAGATGTATACCACCCGCCTACATTGACAGTGTCAGAACTGTTCCTTTCTAGTGAACTGGAGAGTTGGTTAGCAGAACAGGACCTGGGGATGTTGGTGGACAGACAGCTTAACATGAGCCAGCAGTGTGCCCAAGTGGCCAAGAAGGCCAACAGCATCCTGGCCTGTATCAGGAATAGTGTGGCCAGCAGGAGCAGGGAAGTGATGGTACCTCTGTACTGGGCACTGGTGAGGCCTCACCTCGAGTGCTGTGTTCAGTTCTGGGCCCCTCACTACAAGAAGGACATGGTAGCGCTGGAGTGTGTCCAGAGGAGAGCCACCAAGCTGGTGAGGGGTCTGGAGAACAAGTCCTACAATGGGAGGCTGAGGGAACTGGGAATGTTTAGTTTGGAGGAGGCTGAGGGGAGACCTCCTTGCCCTCTACAACTCCCTGAAAGGAGGTTGTAGAGAGGTGGGTGATGGCCTCTTCTCCCAAAGGAATCATGACAGGACCAGAGGAAATGGCTTGAAGTTGCAGCAGGGGAGGTTTAGATTCGGTATTGGGAAGAATGACTTTACTGCAAGGGTGGTCAGGCACTGGAACAGCCTGCCCATGGAGGTGGTGGAGTCACCATCCCTGGAGGTATTCAAGAAACATGTAGATGTGGCACTTCAGGGCATGCTCTAGTGGCTGAGATTGTTGGGTGCAGTGGTTGTTGTTTTGGTAGGATTTTTTGGGATGTGGTGTTGGGTTTTTTTGTTGGGTTTTTTTGGTTATGGTTGGACTTGATGATCTCAAAAGTCCCTTCCAACCATGAAGTTTCTGCGGTTCTGTGAGTCTGTGAAATTAGAGATGTTTACCTGTAATGTGCATCAGAGCCAAGATTTCAAGAGCAGCAGGTCCTGCCTCAGAGTGCTATGTCCTTTATTAATCCAATTTCTACAGATCTGTGACAGACTCTGAGTCTTCAGAGAGCCTCCTCTCTTCTTGTGTGCAGCTCTGGCAGGGAATCATATTTCCCAAAATGACTTCTCAATTATTATTATGGAATTTTGCACTTAGTGACTACAGTATTTTAATACAGAGTCATCATCTGCTGCAGGTAGTTATTCAAATTGAATTTGCATGTACATACTGGGTTATATAGCTTGGCTTCAGGCAGGTTGGTAGAGAACCGCTGTAGATGGAAAATACATTTGCTTTAAACAGGTTCTCTTAAATTGGAATTGAAGAGTCCCATGGTAGTGTAGGACTCCTTCATATAAGGAAAAAAATCAGAATTCAGTGCTGGTTTTTTTCTGTGTATAATGCATGACCTGTTAGCATATACCGTATGGCTTTTACTGTCGCTTTCTTTTGCCTAGGAGAGACAAGGACAATTTTTTTTTCATCTAAAGAATCTGGTTAGAAAATTTATTTCTCAAAGGTGATTATTAAATTAGTTCAGCCTGGGTAACCTTTGCACAATGCTGGAAAACTTCTTTTTACTAATAAGCTTATGGACCATAAACAGAACAATGTTCATAGTATGAAGGAGTTCATACTGGTGCAACTTTCTTTAACTTGAGAGAAAGATAAAGTAATATTTTCCATTGGGTCCTCTAAGGATTTGACCACTGCTAACCTATTTTACATAGATTTTACTGAGAGTGAGAAACCTTTTACTAAGTAGAGAGAGGAGAAAGACATGGGGAGGAGGAGGACAGATGTAAGACTGCCAACTCGACTAGAGTGCAAAAAAACAAGGAAAAGTAAGATGAGAGCACCCAAGAAGTAACAGTTTGAGTTAAATATTGGGCCTACATGAAGGCAAAAGCTCTTATGATTTACAAATAGTTGCAGGAATCACCATTAAAACTTAATTCAGAGACAACTCTATTTCGAGTAACAAAGAGATGTGATTGAGTGGGTTTCAGAAAGGCCCAATACATGCAATTATTTCACACTAATTAAGGATATCTTTTATATAGAATATTTTTTATAAAGATCAATTCAAGTACATTTTTATTCTTTTATTAAATTTTGATTTGATTTGATCTGATTTATTATAACTTTTTAAGATGAGAAAGTTTGTTTTCCCATTTTATACATTTTAGACAGTTGACATCCTGTTGACTGAGAGGTCATTATATCATTAACTGTTCCCTCCAAACATAGTAAAGTAGTTTTAAAGACAAGTTTTCATGTCGCTTTTTGTCACTGGACTGGAAACTCGTGACTGACTGTTGTAACATGTGGCTGGTGCCCTTTGTTGATGAGGAGCTGATTGTCAGGGACTTTATATTCTTATAAACAGTTTTCAGCTGCCTGCCCCATAAACCAGCTACAGCACCCAGCTGATTAATTGAGCCATTAATCCTGCTAAGTGCTGCTGACATTTTATCATGGCTGAATGAGACAGGTTCTCTGTTGTCATGTTGGCAATGGTTTTGCTCCTGTGCTAACTTTTTGAGGAGGGTTTGATCTGTGTATTTGAAATACCTGACATCTCTGAAGTAACTGGACGATTTTCGAGACTCAAGCTGTGCAAAGCTTACAGTGTGCACAAAACTTGACGTTTTCCAAGGATTAGGGTACAGGTTAAAGCACTGAGATGTTTTCAGGAGCAAGCAAGGCAAGTGAAGTTGGTGAGAAAGTATATTTGTGGGAAAACAGGTAGGAAGGAATTAAAAACAGTAAAACTGTGCTCCTGCAGTATTGCTCTTGGTTTGTTTGAGACTGTTGACAGGTCTAAAGTGCAAACACTTCCTGAATTCCTTTAAATACAGGCTTTCTCTGCACTTAAAATTTTGTAAAAGAAAAACATGAGAGACATGTACGCCATGTAACCTTTCACTCCAGTATCACTGCCACAGAACAGGGGCAGGGAAAGTTTCTGAGACTTTTGTTGAGGGTTGTTTTATTTTCTCCTATAGGCCTTTATGGCTACTTTTATTTCAGAACTGTTAGTAATGTTTGGTACTTTTTGCAGCTGAACAAGTAGAAAATAAGTTTCCCTCTGCACTGAGCTGTAGTCATCTCTTCCAGGTCAGAAAAGGTCCTTGAAGAGCTTTTTTTCTCTTTGCCAAGGACAACTGGAAATCAATAGAACTGTGTCGTGTGTAACATGCAGACAGGAACAAACTCAGACTACCCTCATCTTCAAGTTTAAAGGGAAGTAAGATCTTGTTTACCGACAGGAGGTAACTGGCAGGGTTGAGTCAGTGAATTATCGCTTCTTTCAGGCCTTATCTTTCCGCCTGCACTCAGTCAAACTTCTGCTGAACTGAACAGAAGCCATGCCGCCGTATTACCTCTTTTTATGTCTGCAAATCTGACGCCAAAGAGAAACTGTGCAGCCTTTGGTATGAACTGTGCTGGCTTTCCCCAAATGTGAGTCCAGTGCTTAATGATTATGACCTTACAATTCCAAGCACTCCGAAAAATAACTAATCTCCTGCATCTCCTTTTTCTCCTTTCTTTTTTTTCTTTTTTTTTTTTTTTTTTTTTTTTTTTTTTTTTTAATTTGAGAGAAATCGAATTCTTAATCTTTTGTGCTAAGGTACAATGAGCAAGTTTTCCGATAGAGTGTTTACTTCCTATGCTGTGTTGTGCTGTTCATCTTTCCCAATGGCTGTGCTGAGCCTGAGGACCAATTTTCACAGAGCTATCTGAAGGGTCAGGGCTTGCCTTGCAGGAAAGCTGGAGGCTACAAAATCATTGCCATGCTTTCACTCACCTATTCAGCAACAATTAAGTATCAATGCCATAAATGGAGAGGGGATTTCAGTTGGTCAGAGAGGACACCTGTACTACATCTGCACCAAGGCAATCTTCTCTCAAACCATGTGGTCGCATCTTCTGTTCAAATCATTGTCAAACTTAGTGCCTGTGCACCTTTTCAATACACAGGAGGAAGTTTAGGTGAAGTAAGAGGGTATTAATTCAGTATTTTGACCAAATTACTGAATTTTGTGCAAAAGTTGCTATGATAAGCGCACCAGGTACTCGCCCTGAGCCAAGAGCCAGAGGAGCACTTCATAAGGTAACACAGTGACATAAAATAAGCATGGAAAATTGTCTCATGTCATCTCAGGAGCCAGTTAACCTACTGTCATTAACAACTGCAAAAAATTGGACTGCTTAAAACCTCATTGCCTCCCTTTAATAAGCTTAATAATTTGATGGGGGTGTTCAATTTTAAATTCATCCAGGTGCCATTTAAATTGGAGGAGGAAAGAAAAAAAAAAAAAGCTTTTGTTTTTAATTAAAAATTTATGAACTGATTTATCAACTGATTATGAACACACTTACAGTAAACACTTACAGAAATGCTTTTCCAATGGAGTTTGATCCAAAATCAGTCAGAACTGATGGGCATCTCTCCAACACCCATGGCAGAGGGGTTGGAACTAGATGATCTTTTAAGTCCCTTCCAACCCAAACCGTTCTATGTTTCTGTGATTCTATAACACTTTGGAGAGGAAGCCAGTTCTTTTCCCATGCCTCAAATTGAAAAGCCTTTTGGAAGAAAGCACTGGCACAGACTGAGAGATGGAAGATTTTCATGCTGTTTATCAGGGATGCTGATGAAAACCGGGAGCAGTGAAGTGTTCGGGAACTAACGCCGTTCTTTGTCCCTCACCGGTTCGTCGGAGCCACGGTGATCTTGGGTCCTACCTTGTACACAGCAGTAAGCATAATGAAGACTGGCAGGAAGATACAGTGGAAATGGTGCTGAAACAGAAAAGTACATTATAAGAGAAATAGCAATTGAAATGGGCAGTAGTCACGACACGAAATCCTGACACATCTAAGCATCTGCTGGCAGATAGGAAAGATATTGTAAGGTTATTCTCTGAGAGCAGGGGCAGTGAAGATGCTATTGTCAATTGGTTCAGATAAATGGTTTTCTTCTAGCAAAGCAGCTAAATTATAAATATTCCTGAGGCTGTAAAGCTGTTGAGAGAAGCAAAATCAAAATGATGTGTCTGTGTTCTCTTCACAATGCGTATCCAAATTATTCAAAACAAGAAAAACTTAAATACAGCAAAAATGTCCGAGCAGAGATTAAGAACATTTAAATTTATTTAGTCTAGAAACAGAGCACGACGATATGTGATACAAGTTCACAGGCTATAAATACTTTCAAATTAATAACCAAAAAGGGAATTATTTACTATCGCTGTTAACAGACAAGCCTTGCAGCTTGCAATGAGGAAAAGGCCTAATGTTAAAGATTATTATCTTGAGAATCATGTTTCTTTCCAAAAACACAGCTGTTACTACTGCCAGTGCTCTCTCCTTCTGAAATTATATTTATTGTAACCCTGTAGCTGAGGAAATACAGTATTGCTATCACTAGTAATGGTCCACAGGCTTTGCACTGCACTTGCAAGGCCCTAGGACTGAGGCATGTCAGGTTTGCTTTGCTTCATTTTCTCTCGACCTGCCTGGAGCTTTGTTTTAACTTGGTTTCTCCGTAACAGCAATTTTTCTAATGACCAGGTGGCTGTGGCCAATTTGTCTTCCTTTCTCTTATCTTTGTATAGTGTAACCGCAGTTTCTGTGTAAGGTGGTAGCAAGAGGTAGTTATTTTGTGAAGAATGAGATGTTCATTACTCTAATGCAGTGTAGAGATTTATGACTGCATGGTGCAGTGCAGAGGAGTGAAGACACAGCAGGAGACCAGCAGAGACAGAGGATGCAACATAAAGGAGAAGCGATGGGGCGGTGCAAGACGAGGCACAGGCTGGCACTGGAGAACCCATGGCTACAAACAGCCCATCAGTGGTCATTTACAAAAATTCAGCCCAGAAGCCTGATGAAACCGATTCTGAGGTAACAAAGAGAACAAGCAACAGTTTTTAACAAAGGTAAAACTCCCGATACGCAATGAATCTGTGTGCACCATGGACTGGCAGGCCAATGAAGAAAGAGCAGGATGTAAAAGCATGTCAGAAAACATGCCAAAACAGGTGTGGCAAGGTGAATCAAAAAAACAGGAAAGCGAAGAGATAAAATAAATCTCATCATATGGATTATCGGGTTTTGTAACTCATATTTTTACATCATAATATTCTTTATTTCTCTGCAATAATTTAATGTGGGCTAATCATAATGTTTTAGATTTACTATTAAGACAATTAAGAAAGTGATTATAATAATAATAAATACTTGGCTTTATGTCTGTGATGTGTTCCTTTTTTGTCCACAACAAGCATCACCAGCACTGCTAACAGGGTAAAAAAAGAAATTTACTTATTTTAATTCTTTTTAATATCAGGACATGCAGTATGGTGAGTACTGTATGAGAAAGAGGGAGTTCTTAAATTAGTCTCAAGTAATGAGTTGCATCATTTCAATTGTGTATCAGTGATTAGGAGAAAGCAGCAGCAACTGAGCCAAGGGCGTATACAGTTTCTCACCTGGACTTA